>CM076571.1:362074908-362254011 GCA_034641835.2 Pinus albicaulis | reverse complement strand
TTGACAACTATTTCACCAGGTTGGGCTTCACCAAGAGTGAAGTGGATGTGAACCTATATCATATTGTGGTTGATGGTAAGCTTTTGATTATTGTAATTTATGTTGATTATCTAATACTAAAAAGTGATGAGTGACTCATAAAATATTGAAAATATGATCTTGCAAGAGAATTTGATATGAAGGACATGGGGCTCTTACACTATTTCCACGGATTGGAAATATGGAAAAGAAATGGGGAGATATTTGTATCTCAGGGAAAGTATGCCAAGGAGATTCTAAGGAAGTTCCACATGGAGGGTAGCAAACCCATGGAGACTCCTCTTGCAAGAAACTAAAGGAAGGAGGATGTTGCTTCGGGCGAAGTAATGGATGCTACTTTTTACTGGAAGCTGGCGGGTTCACTCATGTATTTGGTGAACACATGACCCGACATATGCTACGTAGTTAACCAGTTGAGCCAAATTACGGTTAAGCCAACCAAGCTCCTTTGGAAGGTAGGGAAGCATGTGTTGAGATATATCAGGGGGACTACAGAGTATGGATAATGGTATAGATGGACAAAAGTAATGAAGCTTCAAGGCTTCACTGATGCAAATTGGGCAGGGAGTCCATCTCACTAGAAGAGCACATTAGGAGTCATCTTCAACATAGGATCAAAAATAGTTTCATTGTACAACAAGAAACAGAGATCAGTTGCACTCAGTTCAGCTGAGGCAGAGTACATGGCAGTCAGTCAGGCAACATGCAAGGCCATCTGGATGAGGAAGATACTTGTTGGTTTGTTTGGTCAATAGATGGATGATGGATCCGGTGGTGATACATTATGATAACTAGAGTTGCATCAAACTTTCGGTTAGTCTAATATTTCATGAAAGGTCCAAGTATATTGATATCTAGTATCACCATCTCAGATATTGTGTTCAAAGGAGGATTATGTCATTAGAGTACATTCCCATAGAGGAACATGATGTAGACATCTTGACGAAGGCTTTGGCAAGAAGAAAATTTGAATTCCACAGATACAGGATCGGGGTAGTAGATAATCACTTTCTTGTTGAGAGGGAGTGTTGAAATGGCACCCATTGGGGGCTTCTGATTTAATTTTCCCTTAATTAAATTGGAAGAGAAATTGTAATTTCATCTCATAACAACTTGTATTAATTAACTAAGTCAGAATTTCTTAGTTAGCTTTGGAAATACGAGTTGAGGGTCTAAGAGGATGCATGTAGAGTGATTTCATGATTTAAGGTGGTCCAGTTGCAGCTATGCATGAGTTGTAATTAGTTAACTCAATTAATTGAGTTAAAATTAGTTTAACTAGTTCTAACTGAGTGATGAGCTAGAAATAGGTCAAGTGAATTAAATATGATTTAATTCACAATGAGTGATCAATTATTTAACTGATAATTCACTATAAATATTTGTTGCATGTAATTTCTGAGGAAGACCCATTTGAGACTGAGGTTAAAGGGATGATAACTATCAGTTGTATAATTAGAAAACTGTACAAGTCAATTATAGAGTCAGTTGGAGGCCTAGGAAGGATTGCACAATCAAGGCAAGGTATTTTCCTATTTAATATGGGCTTAATTCCTCCAAGAATGTGTGATAAAGTTAGGCTTAGCAAAGGTAGAGAATTGACTAAGTATTTTTCCAATTTTTCCTAGATTAGTGCGAGACAATTGGAAAAGTGCAGGAGTTCTCTTGAGAGAGAAATCATTGTATTGTTTCATGATCCTTGACTTTATACAATAAAAAGATAGAATGGTTTTAGGTAGCGTGCTTTCCCCATATACATATTTTGTTGTGCAATTGATTATCTCTTTCTCTTACTTGTTATGTGATTGTGCGATGATGTTTTGTTTCCGCAAATTGTAGAAGGATTCAGTATCGTGTTTTAGTACATTATAATATCAGATTGAATCCCGTTGTTATATTTTCTATAGAAAATGTAGGTTTTTTCTGAGTTCTTTCAACATCCTTCTTTTTAAGGTAGATCCTTGCTTAGGTCGTATCTTGTTGAAACATTAATGTTTCCAATGGATTGAAATTTTGGACTATGAAAACGTGACATTCAGATGTTGAACATGTTTTCAAACAAGACATGTTTAGGACTCATGCCCCATGGAAAAAAAACCACCAAAAAGGAAAAAAGGGGCAGGCGAATGACAAAAAAGGATGGAAACCTTTCAATCCTATTTTTCATGAGGAAGAAGAAGGGAAGATGAAAGAGGGTTTTTCAAAAAAATAATATAGGAATACCTAGGTTCATGATGGATATGAACATCATATGTAGAACAACTCATAAATAGAACTGATCCATGTAGAGGAACATCACGAAGCGGTGAATGGAAAAGAAGATGGGGTGACATGCACAAATAGAGTTGTGTTTTAGAAAGCTCATATTCTAACAAATAATAGCCATTAGAGGTGAGAGAAGATGATTTGGAAATGGTTCCTATTGACTGTTGAAATATGTAACTAGTTTTGGTAATCATAATGTCTTATGTAATCTTGATTTTTGTATTTGATGTAAAAGAGAAAAGAAATATATATATATATATATATATATATATATATATATATATATTTGTAGCATGGGTTTCATGCTCAAGGTCAATTTTTTTTAGGTCAAGCACCCATTGTGTGATTTTATGGTTTTGTTATAAAGTAAAAAATTCAAAAGAGTCATTTTCATATGTAGAAGACCCTATTGGGAATTTTGTACCATGTAAGAGAAATTTATTATGATTCAAAGGTATCCCTCCAAGACCAAGTCGGCCTAAAAAGATGAATTCGACCTCATTAGGGCTATTCAAGCCTCACAAAAAGGCTATATATACAAGGAAATTGACCTCATTATAATATCATCCAAGAATTTTGTTAAAAAGAAAAGAAAGAAACCTAAAGGGACAAGCGAGAACGAGGAAAACGAAAAGAAGAAAAGATCAAATTATTTGAAGATTTTTTTGGGCTACATCCTCCCACACATGTGAAGAAAATTAGGGCACAATTTTATTATAGTAAGACCCAAATTGCAGTCATCACATAAGGTTGAAGTTTGGGTTCACAAGATCAAGTTTGGAAGTCGAGTTACCAAGGAAGAAGAATCTCCCTAAGTGAGGGAAGAAGGAGAACTATTTCACCATATTTCACCCACATGTGAGAGTTAGGGTTTTTTCATTAAGGCTGAAAAATTGAAGTCAAAGTTGCAGGTCCGAACTAGAGATCAGAAGTGAAGTTGAAGCAGTTTTCAAGAAGTTTGACTTGGGTTGACTTTGTGAAGGAAAAAATCATCAAAGGAGAGGTTGAGTTGGTCTTAGATGGGTCTTTTTATTGGTTCTAAAAGGTATTATAACTAGTCATTTGAAGATTCTATAAGAAGAGAAGAAATCTTATGGACTTTCCTCTCTAGGAGAGGTTTTGACCTTGGCTAGCAACCTATATCTCGTGTCCATTTTTTCTATTGATATTGATATTTTGGTAGTTATTTAATGATAAGAACATTATAATAATCAAGTAAAGAAGAAGATCATTACAAATACTATAAGTTTAAGTAAAATAACATTACAATAAGTTATCAAGTTAGGAGAAATAACCCTAATCTATCTGCCATAGATATCTCAACATTGACCATCATGTAGGAGGATGGAAAAAGATTTAGAGAAAGAAAGGAAAGAAAGAGAAGATAAGTGATTTTTATATCACTTAATATTCTTCTTTGTATTTTGTATTTTTAGTTCTTTCCTTCCTCCTAAGTCAAAAGGCTACACATATTGAATGCTTTTAGCATTTGCAAAATGTAATTTTGTTCGTTTTTTTTAAGTTCAAATGAAATTACAGTATTTTTCCAATGGAAAAATAAATAAATAAATTTTAGATATAATTTTTAAATATGAGTGATTTATATTTTATGTTTATAAATATGTTTTTTTTGGGAAAAGGGAATTTTATTTTTTCTTACTGAGAAAAATACTAAATTGAAATACATATTTGATACTAATTTTTTAATAAATATGCTACTTCATTGATATTTTTTTTGGAAAAAAAAACACTTTATATTTTCATAAATTAAAATATACATTTCGAGGAACTATTAAGCTCTATTCATTCAAGTTCTCAAAAGTATATAAAAACATAATTATTAGCTCACAAAAGCATATATATTGAATGAAAACAAGCTTAGAAGTGCAATGTGTAAAGCCTCCAGTACTTGATAATTTAAAAACTCTTGATATTCAAGGACCCATGGAATACATTCGCTACAACATATCCTTATGATTAGCATCCTCTTTCGCTCCCTTTTTTGCTTCCATTTATTTTTTTAGTGTATTTTTCTCCACCTTTTTGAAAAAATCGATGCTATTTATTAGGATGGTGCTAATTTTGGAAGTTTTTACACCGATCACAGACAATCAACACCAAAGTCGACACTATTTTTGAGTCCATTTTGGCTTCCTTTGTAGCTTCCTCTATAACATTGTATTTTTCTCCTCAGTATGGAATTGGATATGATTATTTTTTACACATACTGAGGATGGATTTTGTAATTAAGTTGGGGGGAAGTGTATGGTAAGACAAAATCGGTAATTACCATTTGGCAGATGAAAAATACACGTATCCAAAATCAATAATTACCCATTTTCACCCTTACTGTTGTTGTCATTTGTGAAAATAAATGTGACTACTTGGAAATAATTCCTGGTTGTTGTCATTTATCATTGAAAAGGATGAAATCATTGAAAGGGTAACCTTAATTATTCCCTACCCATTTCCAAATTTAATTCGACTGATGTTCTCTACCCAAGTGTTTGTATTCACCAAGTGTTTCCACGTAACTGTCTCTGAGTAGTTTTTAGTAGTAAAAAACTCTGAAACAACCATGGGAGGAGCAAAAGTGCATTAGGAAAAAAACTCCATTGATGTGCTACTACACCATCCAAAAGTCCTATAAGTATTTAGAAATGTAGAGTGGTTAGTCTAGTTTGAGAAGCTACATGGTTTCAGTGAACAAATTTTTATGGAATTCACAGAGGCTCTACAGGAGAAACATTCAAAGGTTAGCGGATTCAGAATTATTCTTATAGAGGACACTATTTCCAGGGTGACAGGTCTACCTCATATAGGGGCTCACTGGTTTTCTAGGAAAATAACAGTTCCAACAACCAGGGTAACATTTTTACAACAAGGACGGGAAGTAAGGATCAAGGGGAGAGGTATTGATAGAACATCCCCTCCTCTCCCTTGGGATGATGTGGCTTTATTTATTCATAACTTCAATACTTGCAAGGGAAGTTTTGGGATAATATTCAATTATCATTTTTAGTTATTGGCACATCTTCGTAATGGATACTAATCAATTTTCCCTATTATTTCCTAAAATTTTTACAACATATGGAAAATGTGGTGCGTATAACAAAACATCATATTGTAGCGGCTACAACTGCCCTCCAAAATTTTTCCATTACTTAGATTTTAGAGCCTAACCTTATTTTCACAGGAGCTTACCTTACATTGCTATCATGTATCCATGCTTTGACTAAAGTTTATCTTTTAGTTTTGGTTGTGTTCACCTGCTTTCCACTTAGAAAATATTTTCTAAGTCACAAGCTAACCCCCAGTCTAAGTCTTCCACAAAGGGTTTGGGCTTGCCTCCAGAAACTGTGGAGTTCATGGAGCCAAAATTGACCTTGATGTTCAAAATTGCATAGTCATGATTGGAAGTAAGCCTTGAGCTCAGAAATTGTGCAGTCATGATAGGAAACCTAACAATGAGCCCAAAAACTATGCAATCCTTCACTGAGCTTAAAAACTTCGAGGTTCAATGAGTCGGGAGCTGCGAGTTCCCTTGAACTGTGAAATCCTTCCCAATGATGTGAATGTAAAGTTTCCTCGGAAAAAGCAGAAAGGCTAAAAATAAAAAAGAATCCCAAAAATTTAGGGATCTATTTTTAGTAACCTGAAGGAAGCACACTTTTATTTTTGGAAATTGTCGCTATGTGTCACTTTTCCCTTGATTTGTGGCATGCACGTCATAAACCATAATTTCTCAAATATATTTAATTGATGCCCCTAGAGCTCATTCTCACATTCAATCTTAGAGATCTAGCATTCCCGAGGAGATCAAGGAACCTTCGGTACGATTTGCATCGCTTTTCCAGGTGAGTTTTTCATTTATCACTTTTAGTCATTTTTTCTGTCGCTTTTTGTTGTTTGACTTGCATGGGTGTCATTTTTATTGTTTTTTTGCATGAATGTTGGTGTTTTAACTTGATTTAGCTTGTATAAGTGGTGTTTCCTTTTACAAGTGTCTCATCGATTTCTTCGTTTTCATTTATGGTCATCGTTGCGAAGACTCTCCTCACTGATCTCATTCACTTCTCGTTTTTTCAGTTTCTGCACTCAATTTGTATTGTTTCAATTAGACTCAGTTATATCTACACTCAAGCCATCATAATCTCTCATATCTACTCATTTTTCACACCTCCTTTGGGAATATTTTCCTTCCCCTTAGCCATAATTCACTTTGCCCAACTAGGAATTGTGTAATCTTGAGGCCTAATATTAGAACTTGGCCTATGGAAATATGTAAGGCGTAATAAAAACTAGACCTAGTATGAATTACGTAGTACCAGGCATCATCCTACATCCTTAGCCATTTAGACTGCACAACGTGCAGTCTCTCTCGGCTCACTACCTAGGTTGAACTGAACATTGTGTAGTCTCAAGCCTCAAGCCTCAACCTTGATTGTTGGGAATACACAACACGTATTTTCCTTAGCCAGTGAGACCATCTTGCCAGTGATAATTGAGCAATACTTCCAATTAGCTGCCCAATATGCTGCATGAACATTTCCTGAAAGTATTTTTTCATATAACTGATATTTGTTTGTCGTGAGTGTGTTTTCTGTCCCACAGTTACAACAATTGTTGAGCATCTCTTCAAATAGTCACTTTCACAATGGCATCTAAGAGAGATTCCTAAATGAAAGCATTGAAAGAAGTACTGGGGAATCATTTGAACAATTTCCTGTTAAATTTCAAGTTTATGCAGACACTGAGTTGTTTTTAGAGAAGGGATCAAAATTGACATGGCAATAAATCAAAGATGATTTTATGAAGGAATTTTAGGCAGACTTAGAGGACTGACAGGTGCATCTCAGCATCATGCAGTCAGAGATTTACAAGGTTTCTTGTAGGTATCCAACCTTCCCATGTGCGGATGTGATCAGATGGGTTGTCTCTAACACTAATGTGAAAACCATGACATTGAGCAACACCAACGAGAAGAAGCTTGCTACATTCATGGCAACAGATTTTTAGTAGATGTATCATCCTCCTGGGCCAGTGAAGAACATGGACTCACTTTCCTATGCCAATCATGGCCATGCAAGCATAAGAGATATCATAAAGAGTTGGGTGAAAGAGCCAACGAAGTTAAGACAAACACCCACCCACATGTATAAGATGAAAGTGCTGAGAAAATCCTATTAGCTTTTGTTCATACTAGCTTGCAGAATATATGGCCAACCAAACACAGATACCTTTCCTGAGGGGTGGGCTACCTTATTAAACAAGGTAGTGAATGAATGGAAGTCATTCAATTGGTTAGATATGTTGGCTCATCAGCTAAGAGTCCATGTGCCACAAGCTCATGATCCACCTAAGGGCGAGAAAGCATGCTTCTACATGTTTTCATACTTGCTGGGTGCAATATTTGCATAGAATCAATTTCATGGCATGAACTAGACATGGAAACTGAGAGAAAATTTTGTACATATATTTTGCAAGCTACTCTCATATTGCAATAATTGTGGAGTTATGGAGCAACTTACTTATCACTTCATTATCCCGCTTTATAGGCTCATCTTTTAGGAGGACCCAAGTTGCATGGCACGAGAAAAAACGAAGGTGATATCAAAGATTGTAGATTTTCTCACCTTATTGGATGGAACATTGATCAGATTATTCAATAGGAAGAATTCATCACATCATTTTCCAAGATATGCCATCGAAAAACTTGTCACGAAAATTTTACCTTATCATATCTCTAGAGGGTTGTCAGCAACACTACATAGGAAGAAGAAGGAACCATGGAAAAATATTCCTTTCCAAGTCATATTATAGGAGATAATGAATCTCAAAGTTGCAGATGCCGAAGGGAAATCCATAGTCATATTTGAATTTGGCACAAATAGTTACAATCCAGATGATCCAAGGGGAATTTTTAAATAACACCGTGTGAAATTTTACTTCAACTAGGTTAGTGGTATATATCATTGGCCAGAGGAATAACCATGGATGAAATGTTATACATACCTCATGAACTGATCAGTACAACTGGGACTTATCAACTTCTTTCATAGATAGTAGCAATTACAAAAGAAGCAACAGTAGTAGGCAACGGTTCGGTACAGGACAAAGGAAAGAGGAAGGAGTGAGAAAACATATGCAGGAAAAAGAGTTTGATAAATCGATTGAACAGTTAATTTAAGTCTCGTACATGGAAGTGGGACCAGAGATACAATATGAAGACGTGGACCAAATTGCCAACGCACCTCAGGCCACCTTTCAGACTCCAGCACCTTCAGCCGCAGAGCAAGCCCCGAGTGAGGAAGGGGAGGGAGTTCCCCTTGATGATGAATGTGTACAATATGTCATTTGATGAACTGCAGAAGAAGATTGTACATGCTCGGAGAAATCACTTCCCAGATGATCACGCGTCACCTGCATTCATGAGAGAAATGGTGACTATGGCAGACACCAGCAAGAATCCAAACACCATTGTCGATGCTAGCTTGGCCTTCACAGGAGAAGCCATATCTAACACTTAGTGCTTGGTGGTTGAGAATAAGAAGTTGGCACATAAACTACAAGCACTTTGGAAAGAGAACTAAAAACTTCGTGTAGCATTGCAACGACACTTGTTGAAGTATCTACACATGGACACAATATGTGGGACCTTTATGAGGAGTTTTTGATCATACATAAGGAATTTGTACGCTTACATAACTTGCAATGACAGAGTAGATATTTTTTCAATATCCTTACTAATTTACAAGATGCCATCACCACCGTGCATGAATAGACAATGTGATACAAGGCCACACCGCTTACTCTAGTGAAGAAGATGAAGATGCAGGAAAAGTTGGAGAAAGCAATTGTTTTGATGTTGATCCAGAACAACAATCATCTCACCTCATTCAATGGAAACATTCAAGCCTCATATGTACAGATATACAACAGTTTGTATTTCATGGCGAGAACCCACCAGATCCCATCAGTCGGTACACTCACCGAGACTAAACGCAAACGGCAAGTCCGGCAGGAGATTGATCAGTACTTGGAGCAGATGAAGAAGATGGCCACCTGAGAGGACATGGAGGTGAATATACAATACACCCAGCTTTACATCGATGGCTCGGTTCAGATCAGAAAAATATTTATCTTGATTGAGAAATAGGTTAAGATCAGTTCCAAGACATTGTACCTGGATGCTATGGAGGCAAGAGTCCACTTCCAACCTGAAATTATCTTGCAGTTTGGGGTGACCATCACACAGTACCAAGCTTGGCAATGGTATGTGACCGAGAGACATTAAGTCAAAGATTCTTGGCTTGAGTTCACCCCAATTCTAGCATCATAGTGTTTTGTCTTGTTAGGTTGTCAAGTTGTCTCTACCATATTTTGTCTTATATGGGTACAAGTGGAAATGTAATATTATTTGTGTTTATTCTAAAATTGAAATTCCAAGTGTCCTTATTGGAATGTGAAGATTCATGTGTAATAAGTTGAAGATTCATGAGGGGAGACCAAGAGTCACAATGGGGGCATGCCAAGAGTCACCCCCCTTTGTTATAAATACATCCTCATAACTCTTGTAAGGGAATTTCGAGAGCCAATATTTTTTCTAGGCTTAGGCATAGAACAGGCTTGGGAGTTTGGTTTCAGCCTTGGCTTCTCCTTAGCATAGAGAGATTATAATTATTTGGGAGGAGAAGGTGTTATTGACTTAACATTCCACTATGGGGGCAAGTGGTTCATCATGTTGTATGTATGAATGGAAATTTCACTTATAATAAACTCAGAGCCAACACTTATTCATGCATATATTGTAAATGTAGTAGGATTATTCTTCTTATGTTTGTGATGTATTTTGTTTAAATTATAGACATGCTTAGGAGGAGAATACCTAGCTCACTTAACATAGTAGCTCCAGTGCTCTACATTGCGAGCCTCCCTCGCAGCTCGACCGCCTGCTGAAGCTCCCCTACCCTTCCTCCTCCCCTATGCTTCCCCTCTTACCTCTATTACGTTTTCTTTTTAACTTTATATAAACCCATCTTGGGCTTTGGATGGACAACCCAATGGCTGCACCAACCCAAAACGAAGGCCTAGACACTAACATTGTCACTTTCAATTCTCTAACTGTGGCGGCTGCTCCAAAGTTGCAGAAGAATGGACCCTCCCGGTTCATTATTAAAAAAAAAATTATTCCAAATACTTCTATTAGTGCTCCGCAAGCCCACTTAAGAGCTTTGCAGATCGTAGATCGTGGCCTTATTGGGAAGTTCATGGGTCTTTGGCCCTCGCCCCTCTCTATGCGTTCATGGTTGGATAAGAACTGGAAGTCCCTCATAAAAGGTGAGGTTATGTCTACCTTCTGTGGGAAAGGATTCTACACTTTATTTTTCGAAAACAGACTCGATAGAGACCTAGTGTTTTGAAGTGGCCCTTATTTTATGGGGGCCCAAGGGTTGTATCTTGACCGATGGAGTCCTAGTTTCAATCCGGAGTGTGATGTTTCTACCTCTGTTTCGTTTAGGGTCAAACTCCCCTTCCTACTACTCCATTTTTGGAATGATGCTACATTTCGTATAATAGGGAATGTTCTTGGGAAATATATCGACTGTGTGGAACCAAAAGAGGGACTCTTCTCCTATGCATAGATTTTTGTAGAGATTGACCTTGAAAAAAGACTCCCTATGGCAGTTAACCTCTATATGGGTAACTGGTCACATGTTTAGGAGGTGGAATATGACCAACTTCCCTTGAAGTGTAAATTGTGCCATGAGTATGGACACTCTGAAAAATGTTGCCCCAAACAACAAGAAATTTATGAACAACATGGAGAAGCTAATGAGCAGTAGAAAAATATCAAAAGGAAAAAAGGAACAATAAATCAAGTAATGGAACGGGGAATGTTGCAGCTACAAATACTAATATGGATGACCAAACTCAAAGTGAACCACCTCCTCCTCCTCCACCCTCGGGTTCTGATTCCCATGGATTAGAAGATGGAACAAACCAGAATCATTTTGCTACCCTTTCCTCGATGCAGTATGCTAGTGAGAAAATGATCAAGGTGTAGGCCTCTGTCCCTACCTCAACCTCGCAACATACCCTTGGCCTGCCTATGAGTCCCAAGTCCTCTATCAATGTTGAGGAATCCTCTGAAGATGAGGATGTTGAAGAAGTATTCATGTCCTCAAAATAAACAACAATAATATCTTTTCAAGCAAACTTGGCTGGAGAAAAATTAGACGGAGCACGAGTAAGGAATAAAGAATGAAATACAAGACGACTAGGGAGGATAACTAAGAAAGGAAAAGACAAAAAAGGATAAAGAACTAGGCTTCCAACATAAAATCCCAAGACAATTAGCATGCTTGGGAATCAAAAAAGGAAAGAATGGGAACACAACTGGCCCAACAAAAGGGGCAGAAAGCTCCAAAGGTGAATAATGAAGGTCATATCCTAGAATTGTAGGGTTCTTGGTTCTAGAAAGATAAAAATGGAAGTTAAGTAATTAATTCAAAAAGAAAAACCAAACATTGCTATGCTACAGGAGACTAAATTGGGGGAGACATACATCTCTTCTATTCACCTTGTTCTTTGGGTGTTCAGTAAAATTGAAGCAACAAGTTTGAGAGGAGCTTCTGGAGGCCTATGAAAATTTTGGAATCCCACAAAATTACAATGGGTAAGTAATTTGGAAAACACTCAATGGTTTGATATAATTTTCAAGAGTCTAGAATTAAATCAAAATTTTGCAATTATAAATATATATGTGTCAGTACACAACAGAGAGAAGTAGGATTGTTGGAAATATATTCAGGAGTTAAAAGACACTAAATATGGGGTCAACTGTATCTTTGTGGGAGATTTCAATACCACCCTTAGGAAAAATGAGAAAAGAGGAGGCTTCATAGTAAGAAATGCATCCCAAGAGGACATGGAAGACCTAATCTTGAATATCTGCCTCTTTGATGTAAAACCTTAGATATTCCTTTATACTTGAAACAATAAGCACAATGGTTCTTGTCATATTGCTACGAGGCTTAACGAGTTTCTGGCCTCAAAGGGATTACTCTTGAAAAATATTTGTATTAAATCCTCCATTCTTCCATGGTGCGGCTCTGATCACCACTCCATTTTCCTTGTGGCTTCCTCTTCCATTAACCTTGGTCCTATTCCTTTTAAATTATCCCCAAGCTGGCTTGACTCTATTGATTTCTCCCCTTTGGTATCGAACTCCTGAGCTGGCTGGATTGATGGCAGCCACACTACAATTTTGGAAGCTAACATTAAAATGTTAAAAACATAAATCAAATCCTAGTTAAAAGAAAACAAAACTGAAATAAATTTTTCTATCATTGATACAGAAAACCAATTGGCCTTACTCCAAGGTTAAATGGATTCAGCCTAGTTTGGTCCATCTGACCTGTTGAAAGAGGATAAAACATTTAAATCCTTTCACAAACATTTGAGAAGAGAGGAAGAGTATTTGCGTCTTACGTCCAGAAACAATTGGCTAAAGGCGGGAGATAAAAATACAAGTTTTTTCATAAACTTTAGAAATAGAGGGAAAGAAAAAACAATATAGTGCAAATCCATCACGAGAGACATATGCTATCTAACTTTGATAAAATAAAAATTGTAGTAGTGGAACATTATAAAGGACTATATCAGGCAGACTCGGTGTGTGACTAGGTCTGTGAGGAATTTTTTCTTAACTCTATTTCAGAGTTTGTCTCTCCAGAAATGAATAAGACCCTCACCTCCCCCCCCGAAGTCTTTCTAGGAGATTAGGTTGATGATTTTCTCCATTTCCCCAGATAAATCCCCAGGTCCGGATGGATTTTTAGCAAGTTTATATCAATCCTTTTGGGAGGTACTCCATCAAGATTTTTGCAGAATGATTGGTTATTCATTTAAAAACTTCATAATATGTGGTAGAATTAACTCTTCCTTTCATGCCCTTATTCCCAAAGAGTCTAGTCCTTCCTCTTTTGTTAGATACAGACCAATATCTCTCTGCAACATTTCCTACAAGGTGATGTCAAAAATTTTGGCTACTAGACTTAAAGTCCTCCTTCCTAATCTGATCTCAATTAATCAAAGGGGCTTTATGCCAGGTCATCAATTTTTTGACAATATTATCTTAATCCAAGAAGCAATAGATTCAAGCTAGAGAAGAGGAGACCATGGCATGATAATTAAGTTAGACATCGAAAATGCTTTCGATAGATTTCAACATGGATTTCTTTACAAAGTTACGGGTAAAATCGGATTTGATAAAAAAATTATAAGATGGATTGAACTATGTATCTCCTCTCCATGGATCTCTCCTTTGATGGATGGTAGAGCAACAGGGTTCTTCAAGGCCTCTAGGGTGCTGCATCAAGGGTGCCCCCTCTTCCCCTTCCTGTATATCATAATGAGGGATTCTTTGGGTCATCGTTTGGACATGAAATGTCTCTCTCAACTTATCTTGGGTATTAAATACAACCAAGGAGTTAAAAGCATAAACCATGGCCTTTTTGCGGATGACACAATATTTCTTGTGGGGCCTCCCAGGCAATATCCTGGCGCTTCAAAGTAAACCTGGATAAATTCCAAAAATCCTCTGGAGGGGCCATCAATGATAAAAATATTCAAGTTTATACATGGAACATTTCTCCCCAAAAAGCGAAAAGGATAGAAGAGATCACGAGCTTTCAAATGGTAAATGAATGGAAAGACTTTAACTATCTCAGGGTCCCCATTTTCTTTAGAAGATCAACATCAAGTGCATGGTAGAATATCCTTGACAAAATAAAAACAAAAATAACAAAATTGGAGGCAATTTGGATAAATATAGTGGGGAGAACAATTATGGTAAATTCAGTGTTGTCTTCTCTCCCGCTTTATCGGTTCTTGGCAATTCAGGTGCCCAGATATGTTCTACAGTAGATTGGAATGTACACTAGGAAATTCCTATGGGAGGAAGGAAAGAAAGATAATATAAAATTTCATCTTGTAAATTGGAAAACAATCAGAACACCCAAGTTGCATGGTGGTTTTGGAATTCGAGACCCGACGCTAGCCAATTTGGCAATGGGAGCTAAACTATGGTGGATAATGGAAACAAACAGGGACAGATGGTGGTTTCAAGTCATCAGAGAAAAATATATAAATAGATGAGATTAAAGGAAAGACCCTACATTGGCTTCTCAAGGCTCCCTCATATGGAATATGTTGAAGGCATCCTCCATTCTAATCAATGATAACTTAGGTAAAATACCAGGAAATGGAGATACAATAAATATATGGAAGGATCAAATTATTGACAATACACCTCTTGGGGAGGATGTCATTGTATCTTTGCTTCATGACTTCCTGGTCCAAAATGGAGTGGAATTTTTATCTAAAATAGTAGTATGGGATTCCCTTGGCAACTGTGTGGGATGGAAAATGGATAACATACCAAAGAATATTACTCAAGAAAATTAAAAATGTATGGAAAAAATCAGAGGATGTGCTCCGATAGCACAATCAACAAAGTATTCGTGGGGGTGGAAGAACTCTATCTTCAGTATCAAAGTGGGATATGAGCAACTCTTATTTGAGGGTCAAATCCCCCAAATCCTCTATTTGGAATAAAATACGGACCCCCAATGCTATTCTTAAGGCAATTTTTTTCATCTGGTTATTAGCTCAAAAATGCATATTAACATAAGAGAATCTTCAAAGGCGAGGTTACATTGGGCCATCTGGGTGCCCTTTGTGTGAAGCCTCAGAAGAAAGTATTCCCCATTTATTCCTCCATTGCAATTTCTCCAATTTGGTGTGGTTGGTGGCCCTTGGCCCTCTCTTCCAGAGAGCTAAATGGCCTTCTGACCTCCTAATATTTTTCGACTCATGGTCCAAGTTTTACAAGGGCTCCCTTCAGGTCAAAGCTTCACTCAAAGTCCTCTGGAAAACCTTACCCAAATATATATGTTGGCATATATAGCTATCAAGAAACAAATTAATTTTCAAAATGAATCACCCTTCTCCTCAGAATATGGCTCTGAAAGCCCTTTCCTCCTACTTCGAGTTCCATAACCTACCTTGGAGCACTCTTGGGACCCTTTGGAATATGCTTAAATTTTCCTATGGGCCTTTCCTAAGTTCCTTTCTTCCCCAAAAACTAGCCAGAAAACCAAACCAATTTGGCTCCTTCGTCTGTCTCAAGAAGATCTGGAAAAGTGGAACAACAAATAACATAAATGGACTCTAAATTTTGACGGAGCTTCCAAAGGAAATCCTAGGGTGGTAGGTAGGGGAGGGGTTTTAATAAACCCTCGTGGAAAAATAGTAGATTCGTATGCTTGGGGTCTAGGAAAGAAAATAAATAATCAAGTAGAGGCATATTTCCTTCTCTTCAGCCTCATGATTGCACAACAAAGAGGGATCAGGGTCATGAACATTCTAGGGGACTCCCTCCTTATAATTAAACATATGGTAAACAACAGTGCGGCTAAGAATTCTAAGTTGAACCAAGTCATGAAAATAAACAAAGGTCCCTATAATCACTTTGAAAAAGTACACTTCTACTACATCCTAAGAAAATTGAATGGGGAGGCTGATATTCAAGTGAACATAACTTGTCAAATAGAAGAAAATAGGAGCCTAATAAATGGAAGGGAAGGACACTACCTCATCCCATAGTAGCTATGTTTGAAAGGAGTGAGAATATGGTTAGTATCCTACCAAATTGCAAAGACAAGAGCTCATACAAAGGGAACAAAAGGGATAATATGGACTTAGGCAATATAAGGCACTGGAATAAAGATTGTTATTTGGTCCTCCTCCCCCTCAATTTCCCCTCCCTCCCTTACTGGCTAAACCCCTTCTGCTCTCATTCCCTTCTCTCTTCTTATACATTCCCTATCTTCCCCTCAACCCTTCCATATCCAATCCCTACCAACCTCGTGATTCATCCTTAATCCTCCCAATAATTTCGACTGTTGGCTTGTTGCGTATGGAGCAGGTGGTTGTGTACTAGAAACTCAAAAGGTTAGAATATCCTATGAAACCATTAATTTTTACCGTGATATCACTGATGAGAAGGGTAGGAAAGATGACACAACGAAGGATAGCAAGGTGGGAGGCAACTGGTTTTGACCTCAAATTCGAGCATGTTGCACGATCAAGTGCATTAGAAAAATGCATAGTGCCTCTGAGTGTGATCTAGATGTAATGTTGATGAAATGGAGTGGATGGTTCAAGTGAGCGGAAATTAATTCACACCTGAACGCAATCGATTCAAGCAAAGAATAAATCAAGGTAAATTGCGGGGATTCTGGAGGTACGAACCTATCCATATGTTTTAGTTTTCACTATAAATTGAGGAGTAACATGCATGTTAACGATTATGGAGAATATGAGGCTATGCAACTGGGTAGTAGGTTGCAAGGCTCTGTGAGAAACTCAAGGTGGGTTATATTGAATTTGAGGTCTGGGAAAGGGTGGATAATTGTGGTTCTACAGGCTATCAAGGTTGCATATGAGGGCAGGGGTCTCTTGGTATGTTGGCGACTGAATCTGAGGGCTTGTGACGGGAGACACTTTAATTGGAAGAGGGAATACTAGAGGTCAGTGAATTCTCTGTGCACGGTGGATCTGATTGAGATTCTGTGTTGGGGGAATAAGGTCTGTGTGAGATATTGTCTCAAGGAAAATAGGGGGCAACCCTGTTTTTTGGTAACTGTCTCTGAATAAGAGAATTGTGGTAAGCATGTGCTGGCTCCTTTGGGAATGGATTGGAAATCTAAGACATAGGGTCGGGTTGGGTTTTGGGGAGATTGCAGCTGGGAGTTAGCACCAGAAGTTGTGGCTGAGAGAGATATTATGGATGCAAGCATAAAACAATCAGGGGAATTCAAGGCAATCAGAAGGAAAAAACAAGAAATTTGAGACAGAATACCAAGTGGAAACAAAGATAAGTAATATGGATCTGGAGCACTGGGGCTCTTGACACAAATTCTTATGGAGAAGAGAAAGAAAAATTGAAAGGATCCTTCCTTTGACAACAGTTTCCCCTCACTTTTTTTCTCCCTGTGGGCATGAGAATTTAGAGATAAGGAAAGGATTAACATAGTTGAGGAATAATGTTTATATGCAACAGGAAGAAGCGTGCGCATGGAGCGAGAGAGAGTTCAAGAAGAAATAGAAAATCCTCAAACTGGAGGACGAGATCTTCAAACTCCAGAGCCCTATTGAAGACTTAAAGAGTTAGCTGGAAGAGAAGCCCACCACCTCTGAAGAGGAGTCGATTAGCATTGAACTTAATCATACTGATGACCCAAATGATTAATCGTCCTTTAGTTTTTTATGAGTAAATATAATTTTGTTTTTATGCTCGGAAAGTACTATAGAATCTATAGTATGAAAGCGATGTATTTGTAATTTTGAAAATTGTATGGTCCAGCTCAACATTGGAAGAAATTAGTTTTCCCAATATTCACACAACTCTAATTTGTAATCACCTGGTTTTAGTCACGATCCAAGCGTGGATTAAAATATAATAAAATTACTCTTTTGAGGTTAAAAAAAAATTACAGATATGCTTTTGAAGTATTTCATTTTTATTTGTACGAATCTTATTGAATGTGTGCTCATGTTTTAACCCATCACCTTTAACTTTTGGACTATTATTCTTGTTAGTTTGTGTGATGTCTTCTCAGCTCGTGTGTTCCTTTCAAGTTGCATACTATTACAAGCTTTCATGAAGCGCACTTCCTTTCCCCTTCATGTGTTAGAACCGCTCATGCATCATATTGAATTTATGTAGGGTCACACACTTGATTTAACTGAAGATGTTGTACATCACTCTATGTGTTTTGCAATCCAAGGCATATCATTAAACACCCCACTGTTGGTACTCCTACTCCAAACAGTGTGAGTTCTAGTTAGGAATTAATATTGGGGAGATCCCCTGAATGTTGGCGGGTACAGCACTGTGAATATTTCTAGCGCTAGGAGGGCCAAATGACAAGCTAAGCCCTTGAAGTATTTTTTGAATTTATGCACTCATTTTATGACTCATTCCCGAATCATACTCCCGACATGTTTTTCTAGAAATATAAACTTACAAGTGCTGGTGAATATCAATGATAACTTGTCATATCTTAAATTTGATGGCGAGGGTGAAACAACCTTGCTTGAGCATACCAACCACTTTCTTCAATTTTTCATAGAGCACAACATCCCCCTTGAGGATTTTGCAGTTGGTTTTTCATTCTCACGTTCGAAGTGCGCATAAGGCAATGGTGTCACACACTGACTGATGCCTCCATTCACTCTTTCAAACACTTTATCACAAAATTATTCCATGCTTTTAATAGATATGATCATGATCATATGTGCAAGAAAATTTCATAATTACGAAAATCATTTGATGAATCGCTATGTCATTTTCACAATCTTTTTCTACATATTTGTTGTGAATTTCTATAAAATTAAGTTGATTGGGACATATTGATCGAATAATTTATACATCTTGTTTGCCACTAACTCCGCAGGAATTATAATTTTTCAAGTCACTCTCAAATTATCACAACGCTAGAGCTTCCAAATCTACGACGAACAAGGTTGTTTTTCCAAGTAACCCTTCGTCCGCTTCTCATCAAACAATTCTAGTTCCACAAGTTGAGGTGGGAAAAACTCAGAATCTGCTTGTTGAACTTACACCATATATTCCTACCTTACATACTCAGAACCCCAACACATTTTTGGACTGCAAGCCTGATGAATGTGATGAAGTATTTTCTCTGCATCCTCCATCTTTTGGTCCCTCTGATCCTCCAAATTGTGAGTTTGCATGTTCATATATTTCAAACCTTTTCCTTGATGTTCATGATGATCAGGTGTTGGATGGAGTTATTGTTG
The DNA here is from genome assembly GCA_034641835.2 of Pinus albicaulis. Classification (NCBI taxonomy): domain Eukaryota; kingdom Viridiplantae; phylum Streptophyta; class Pinopsida; order Pinales; family Pinaceae; genus Pinus; species Pinus albicaulis. The sequence continues at coordinate 362,234,814 of CM076571.1, read as the reverse complement.
AGCAGCCAACCTGCAATGTCATTCATGATGAGTGTAGAAATTATATAAATAATGCGTTATATATCCAAGATTCTCCTGATCACACACTATTTTAACTTCATGCACAATACAAAATCTATTCCACCATTGATCATCACATGCGGAAATTAAATCAATTGCAATGCACACATGAAACCATAAAAATTCACACACATTAACACAAGCTTGTTTAACGGGAAATCCCCAAGCTAAAAACCCCAAATATCTCAGATATAATATATGTCATAGAGATCATGTAACAATCCTCATACAAAGCTTATCACAACTCTCAGCATAATCCAATCGATACACACTAATCAGGCCCGATCTTGCAAATCCATGCATCGATCTTTGCCAGCCTCTAGCCTGCCTCTACTGCGCAATTCCTACTGAAGAATGGCTCTGGATGAACTCGAATTGCTCCAGCCTTGCTCACGCAATCCTTAAAGGCATATCCACTAAATTTGTGGTGCAAACAATGCAACACTATAGTCACACTTGCTCTTTCACCTACCTCTCCACTGGTCTCCATTGAACTGTCCATGCACTGTAGTTAACTGATGTATTCTTCAGTTGATTAATGATTTAATATTTAGTGAATTAATTATTAATTAATTCACAACACTCTCACTATTATATCAATCATTTAGACTAGATACAACTAGCTCAATCAACGGTTAACCGGAAGCAACCGAACACAACTCCACCAACTACTTACACAATCCACTCCAACTTTGTCACATGAGTTCTAACTGAAGTCCTCCATGCAATAGCTCCAAGAAACCCTCGTAAAGAAGGAAGTTCCTTCCTCGTCAGCCTCCTGCAAGCTGCCATATGTGCAATTCTTGAATCGAAGTGCTCCAAGAGAATAAGATAATGTTTAGAGTCCAAATAATATTAAGAGCTAATAATATTCGACATATCTATTTTTAGACTGGCAATCTAAAAATAGACTCCGCCCAATATGTCTAAAAATAGAAGTCCATATATTTTTCCAACTTGACCAACCATCCACAAATAGCATCCCGCAACTCATAGAATATGATCGACATGTCTAAAAATAGACTTTGCGACAAAAATCACCTATGTGGGCCCCACCTAGTTTAGGTGATCACTTTCCAACTAGGATCAGGAATGATGTTTCAGGATGCCTCCTTCACTGTTTCTTGTTGCAATCTTCAACACTCCCTCTCAACAAGAAAGGACTGTCTTTGCATGCGACATGAAACTCCATGCATTCGCCCTGCAACCTTCACAAGCGCCATGCAACTCCATGCATCTGCTCTGCAACTCCTCTGAAACTGAATAGGCTCCAAACAACTCAATCAGTCTGATGCATCTATCATCAAAGTCTTCGAATTCTGCTGGTACCAACTGCACATGTCATCAGGAACCACTGCGCTGTTGAACTCTTGCACCCATGCACTCTGCACTTGCTGTCAACTCTGATCCGCGCTCCAGTATCCGACACTGTCACTTTGATCTGCCTGCATCAATCCAACTGATCATGCTACTGCTGCTCTATGGGCACCTCGTAGCCAGGTTCAATTCATGAGATCCACACCATCTCAATGAATCTTGCCCAGAAATCTCCTCTTGGGATTAATCATGCATGTCGCCCCACCTCTCACCTGGTGGTATAGCTGCATGCACTCCCTCTGCCCATCTGGCACGAAATTTCTCTGCATGAGTGGTTTCTCCCACTCCATGATCCTCATCTTGTGGTTTCTCCACATCTCGAGGTTCACTCTTACCTGCATGCAAAACTTGTTCCCTCTCAAGCATCAATTGCATGTCTTTCTTGCACTTCCCAACAGTAGGAAGCTCCGTAGACATCCCATCTACTTCAAGTCTGTAGAGATTCTTTGTTCAAATCCCAACCTTCTTGACTTGTCCTGTTGCCTTGTGCCGAAGGAAAAATTTTCCTTCACTGAAGACAACTTCATACCCTTTATCCTCTAACATTGCGACTGAGATCAAATTCTTCTTTAAACCCGGAACATGCACTACATCTTGTAAAAGAATGAGTTTACCTGACTCCCTCTGAAAGGTTATGGTACCAATGCCGGTCGCATTGTATCATCCATTGTCACCCAACTCAACATGCAACTGGAGATCTTTCTCCACCAAGTCACTGAAAAGATTCACATCTCCCGTCATGTGAAAGGAAGCGCCACTATCAAAATACCACCTCGATCCCAATGCACTAGACACCATGCATGCGATCAATGAGAAGTCTAGCTCAAATTGCGAGGCAAGAGCCTCACCAGCTGCAGCTCCAGCAGCCTGCTTTTTCTTCTTCTTCTGTGGACAATTCGTGGCGTAATGTCCATGCTCGTGACAGTGAAAACACTTCACTTTGGACATGTCACGCTCTTTACCATCCGCACCGAATTGAGAAGCATTCTTCTTGCCCTTCCCCTTCCTTGCTTTGGAAGCCAAAGCGCAATCTTCTTCATCAGATGCCTTTGATGAAGATCCATCCCTGGTACTCCGCCTTATCTCCTCTTGCACAAGATCCGACCAAAGTCGCTCCCATCCTGGAAATTTCTCCCGACCATTGACAGAGTCCTCATAGCTATGCCAACTCTTCGGAAGCCCAAGGAGAGCCAAGCTCACCAAGTCTTCTTCATCCACACTAACTCCTACACTCCCAAGCTCATCCCTGCAGTGGACAAACTTTGTCAAGTATACCGGAATAGTGTCATTCTTCTCCATTTTTATTTTCCTGAGCTTGTCTTTAAGCGCCAACTTCCTCTGGTCGCTTCTGCTTTGGAACAATTTTGTCAAAGCCTTGCACATCAAGAATGGAGTGGCTTTAACTTGAAGGCTGGACACTATGTGATCCTTCACACCTTCCAATAGAATCCTTAGACACCTTGCTACCTTCTTTTTCCATGCGTCAAGTGTGGCTACATCACTAGAACCCGGTTTAGGAATATCAACATCTATGAACTCCTTCAACCCATTATCCTCCAGCACCGCCTCCATCCTATCCTTCATGCAATATAATTCAAGCTAACCTTAAGGGCATACTCCAATCGCAATTCGTTGAAAGACATTTCAATGAATGCTCAACTTCGACACCAGGAAATCACTGCAGCAAATTCGAATTCCACCAGCACAAAACTCAACTGCTTCAATAATTGCAATATGCTCCAATGATCAACGCTCTGATACCATGTATAATTTATATGCACTATGCATGAATATGTCCAAGATTCTCCTGATCACACACTATTTTAACTTCATGCACAATACAGAATCTGTTCCGCCATTGATCATCACATGCGGAAATAAACACAATTGCAATGCACACATGAAACCATAAAAATTCACACACATTAACACAGTTGTTTTAACGAGAAAGCCTGAAGCTAAAAACTCCAACTATCTATATATAATATATGTCATAGATATCATGTAACAATCCTCATACAAAGCTTATCACAAGCTTTCAGTACAATCCAATCGATACACACTAATCAGGCCCGATCTTGCAAATCCATGCATCGATCTTTGCCAGCCTAATTTCATTCTATTTACCGTGAAATCCCTACTAAGAATGGATCTGGATGAACTCAAATTGCTCCAGCCTTGCTCACGCAATCCTCATAGGCATCTCTACTAAATTTGTGGTGCAAACATTGCAACACTATAGTCACAACTGATAGTCACACTTGCTCTTTCACCTACCTCTCCACTGGTCTCCACTGAACTGTCCATGCACTGTAGTTAACTGATGTATTCTTCTGTTGATTAATGAGTTAATATTTAGTGAATTAATTATTAATTAATTCACACCACCCTCACTAGTGTATCAATCAGTTACACTAGATACAACTAGCTCAACCGTGTCTAACCAGTTAAACTAAACACAACTCCACCAAACTCTGTCACATGAGTTCTAACTGAAGTCCTCCATGCAATAGCTCCAGTAAACCCTTAGGAATAGCGTAATTCCTTCTGTCATCTCCTGTGCCACATTTGTGCACTTAACCGAAGTGCTCCAAGAGAATAAGATAATTTTTAGAGTCCAAATATTATTAAGAGCTAATAATATTCGGCATATCTATTTTTAGACAGGCAATCTAAAAATAGATTCCGCCCAATATGTCTAAAAATAGAAGTCCATATATTTTTCCAACTTGACTAACCATCCACAAATAACATCCTGCAACTCATAGAATATGATCGACATGTCTAAAAATAGACATAGTCTAAAATTAGACTTGCACCAAAAATCACCTGTGTGGGCCCCACCTAGTTTAGGTGATTATTTTCCAACTAGGATCAAGGATGATGTTTTAGGATGCCTCCTTCATTGTTTCTTGTTGCAATCTTCAAAAATGAGTATGTCTAGGAGTCAAGAGTTGAACAAGAATATGAAATGAAGGATGACTCTCTTCATTCTGCAACTCTTCCACATTATCCTGAAACTTTCCATGATTCTATCATTCTAGTTGAATCATTTGATAATTCACTTTCTGATCATGTTAATACTTCTAATCATTCACAGAATTCATGGAATGTCAATTTTTCATATAAATGCGGAGAGGATGAATTTTCTTTTAGAGATCTTCCCAACTCCTCATCATACCTTTCTAGAAACATAAATGGTGAAATTTCTCGTTTTTCATCTTCCACTCTATACGATTCATCAGATCATGAGGATACCTGTGTTTGCAATATTTAAATTTTTGATCATGGGTGTCGTGATCTTTTCATTGATTCAACTGGTCATGATTCTAATTTCTTTGTTATTGATTTATCCAAGCCACCGATATTTGATGATCTATCTTCTGATGAGTGGGATCTTCCTCAAGTTTTTGAGGCACTTCATCCCAAGATGATGGTTATGTCAGGTTCTCGTAGCCTTGATGTTATTTCTACCTCTGATCAGAAGACTTTTGAATCCTTTTAGGATCCTCATCACTCCACTACACATTGAAAATCTTATGTTTTACAATTTTCACATCCTCTATCTGTTTTTCACGATCCCATCTCTTAATATTTGGAGGAGTCGTACTTGGCAAGAATTGTGGCAAAAAAAAAAAATTATTTCTTTTTACATGTTTTCTCAACCTAGCAGTTCAAAAGTTTGCACGTGTAAGTCTTCGGCTCGAAGTATGTCAGGAGACCACGACACAACCGTGGAATGTCTTCCTTGCACTTTTTGCTCTTATTTTTACACGTATTCATTCAAACTTCAAGCATTTTGGTTTACATTGTCTTATCTTTCTTGTTTCATGTGTTACTTGAATATATTTCTTGACATGTATTCCCTCGCCCATGTAGGTCAACTAATGTGCCAATGGTTGCATTAGAAGTATCACTTTACGTGAGTTGGCCTAATTTTTTCTTATGTTAGGAGTAGGAGTAGTGTTTTGTTTTTCTTTCTTGTTGATTTTATTTGCTTTAAGTTCATCTATTTTTTCCGCTCCTTTCCTTTGTTTGATTTCAGTTTTAGGTTAGTTTCCGCATGAGACCGTGTTTGTCTTCTAAAGAAATCGGGGTGAAATACAAGAGTAAATTTTTTCTTCTATCAATACTTGGATTTCTATGTATTCCCTCTCTTTGCATGGATCCTGCATCATTTTGGTTGATGATACTCAGATGGAAAATATGTTCCTTATCGAAGAGTGTTCCTTATACTCTAATTGGTTTTATATTTTTGGTTAATCCCTGTAAATCTAGTGTAGTAGAGTAAGGAGGGGAGGAAAACCTTAAAAAGTATGTCATATGTGTACATAAATATACTTCTTTGAAGGAACAACCTCTACTGCTCTCAATAAGTCGGGATCCCTCTTCCACCCCATGAAATAAATAAGTGCCTATGCATAGTTCTTTGAAAATGAAAAAATAAAATAAAGGGTGAAAGAAGAGAAAGGTTTTCCGCATAGGGAGGTGAAGAAAGAAACTCCAACAAGGAACTGCCCAGGCTCATTGGCAGCAAAGCAATGTTTGTGTTCCTGAAGTGACTCCGTTAGGGTATTGTCTAGGCCTGCTGATAGCAGAGCAACACTAGGGATGAAAATAAATACCTTGACATTTTTCTTTTTCTTTTTCACTTAAATACTCCTCATCCCCAATCGAAACAACTCAATGTGACTTGGCTTGGTTAGTGTTCCACCGATGACGAATATGGAAGGGGATATGTTTTTAAATCGGAATAAGTGAGGGGGTTGTGATAATCAATGAATTGAAAAATACTTCCAGAAGGGTGAGAACAGTTTCAAACGAGACAAGATTAATTCGGAGAGCAGGAGTTCTACTAGTGTGTCGCCAATGTTGTAGCAGCTACAACCACCCTCCAAAATCCTTCCATTGCTTAGATTTTGGAGCCTAAACTTCTTTTCAAATGAGCTTACCTTGCACTGCTATCAGGTATCCATGCTTTAAATGATGTTTCTTATTTTAGTTTTCTTGTGTTCACTTTACTTCCACTTAGAAAATATTTTCTAATTCACAAGCTAACCTCATGTCTAAGTCTTGCACAACATTTTTGGGTTTGCCTCCAGAAATTGTGCAATTCATGGAGTCCTATTTGACCTTGATGTTCAGAATTGCGTAGTCATGATTGGAAGTCTACCTTGAGCTTGGAAAATACATAGTCATGAAAAGAAGCCCAACACTGACCCCAGAAATTGTACAATCCCTCACTGAGCTCAAAAAATGCGCAGTGCACTGAGCTGGGAGCTGTTAGTTCCCCAGAACTACACAATCCTTCCCAGTGAAGTGTATGGAAAGTTTCCCACGAAAAGGAAGAAACTCTTAAAAGTAAAAATCATCCCTAAAATTTAGGAATCTATTTTTAGTAATCCAAAAGAAGCACACTTGCCAATTTTGGAAACCGTTGCCATGTGTCTCTTTTCCCTTGATTTGTGGCATTGTGCGTTGTGTGGTTCCAATTGATGATGTCAATTAGAGTTTAACGTAATGTCAACTCGTGAAGGTAAACTTAGAAGTGTTTATCTAAAACATATAGACTCAGAAAGATTTTAATTTGTCCAAGATTCAAAGTCCCCTTTACAAGAACATATTCACGAAGATCTCTTTTTCAATAACTAATCAAACCTATATCTAACAATTGTTTTGAGATCTATAGTCTTTACAAGAACACATTCTACAAGATCTTCCAAATATTGTAACATCTAATAAGAACTTAAAAGCTTAAATGAAATAAACCTAGATCTAACAATTAAAGGAGGTCTTACAATTTTCTTACAAGAACATCAAAATAAGACTTTCCACAGAACATTTAACAAAATCGAAATGAACAAACCTAAATTAATAATTGCTGGAGACCTTATGACTTTTACAAAAACACCTTCAAATGATCCTTCAATATTAGACTAATGAATAAAGCTTAAAAATTGAAAATAAAACAAAAACATAAATAAATTATACCTAAATTAGGCAAATAAGCATGCAAGTGAGGCCATGGGGGCCTCTCCACACCTACACAAGTACACCACTTTTAATGGAGACTCATGTAGAGGCAAATTGAAGTATGAATATCATTTGAAAATCTCCATTACAAACCAACTCCAAGCTTCTAAGATTACATACTCCAAAATTATAAGATTACAAAACTTCTCAAGATTTTATTAAAAAAACTTCTAAACATTTCAAATGGAGGAGATTGTACTCCTATTTATACAATGATGAGTAACAAACTCATAATTATCATCCACTAATCTTCAGTTCCATACATCTCTCAACCATCTAGACACAAGAACTCTTTATCTTTTAACTTCCACAGACTACACCTTTCTCCATGAGGTTTATCTTCTCAAATTCGAATTTGATCATCCAAGGCTACAGTGTCTTTAAGTTTCTTACAATTTAACATATGTCACAAAAACAACCCACTCTCCATATATAACAAATGATATTATTTTCTAATATTTAATCAAGAATTTCTCTCAAAAATGCTTAAAAATAAATAATATTTGGAAAATTTAAATTAGACCTATCATCGGTGAATAATAGAAACAAGGTGACATGGTGGTAGAATAAAGGGTGATAAATGGAAGCATATGTGAAAATGGTATGGTAATGAGTGACATTTTGAAACCCAAAACATACTCCTAACTGAAGCCTTTATGTCCCTATGTGCCTACTACAATGACTTGTTTAATTTGATTTCGGGATGAGTTTCTTTTACAAGATGTTTGCTCCTTGTGGTAACAAACATCTTTCAATCACGATTTCTTTAATTGTTATGCAACATTTGTAATTATCTTTAAATCATGACTTCTTTAACTTTGCAGATATTTTGGATAATTTTACTTTTGCAAAGTATTTGCATCTTTTAATGATTGGGTTCTTGTATATAACCAGTTATTTCTACTTAGTTGAGATTCTGCTTAATGACTGGTTCTTGGTGCGATAATCATTATTTACTTTGCTGAGATCGACTTTGGCTCAAGAAGTCATTTTAATGATGCCTATCATTTTTAAGAAGCTACGAATATGCTCATCATTTTGTAGCAGTTTCTACTGTGGGGAAAACTGCAAAGTTAAGATAATATAATGAAGGAAAAAAATGAAGTGTATGAAATTCCCCCTCCCCAAATCAAGTGTTTTGGCAATTTTTAAAGGAGAAAGGAATATGAAATAGTGGAATATTTTCCAAACATCATTATTTTAAAGATCTAAAAGAAATTTCAATATTAAAGGTTAGAAAACATCATACCTTACTTTACCTATAGAAGTGAATAAATCACATGTTTAGTTGCTACAATTTTGATCCTAAGCTTTTTCACAAGTTGTGGTTGGCGCATTTGAACTGTATTGTCGCATCCCGGATACCTGCTGAATCAAGAGTCCGCCGACATGGCTGAAAAAATGTATAAGGCTTGAAGGTATATAAAATATATAAGTTACATTTTCCCTCCCCCAACTTTATTTACGACTTGTCCTCAAGTCACAACAAATCGAAAGAAATGAAAGAAATTTGCTTCTATTCCATATAAAAAAATATGATTCCCAGCCCTCAACAACAAAGTAAATCTTACTATGTAATAAATGAAATGCGTTTAATATAGTGTTATTAAGTTGGCTTAGTGCTAACACGTAACGGCTACTTGAATAACACGAGAGCTCCCACCATTGATTCTAATGGAGCCAAGATGCCTAACACATCTTTGTAGTGCATTAACATGTTTGTTGTAGCTAGTCACCCATAAGATCCAACGAACAAGGGATAAAGATAATGTACCCCATTTTTCATTGGCAAGAGTACTTGCCATCAAGGCATGCAAGCTTCTCAGTGTTTTTACAAAGATAATTAGACTCTAGGACTTTGACTCAATGATATACACAAGGTGTTTTACTTCCAAGAAATGAAAAAAAATGATAGAAAGAAAATGTAAAATGGAAAATGGATTTTATCAAGTGAGTTAGGAATAGAAAGAAGGAAATGCACGGTGAACAGTCAGAAATTACCAGAAAAAATGATGGAAATGGTATGCTTATGGGAGGCAAGGTATTATGGGAGGTGCAAGGTAGTGTTTTGACATGGATTTACCAGAATTTAATTTAGTCTTTGAAGACGGAATTGTCACCACAATGTAATCTTTCTTTATGACTACTTTATTATCCCTAATCAGAAAATCCCTGGCAAGAAAGAAAACAAGTGTGCTCTAAGAAATGGCTACTCCTTCATGATTTCTTATTAAAAATTCTACACCAAATAAAACATGTTACAAGCAATCAAAGTGAAATTGACTTAATCATGACATTAAAATCAATCCATTCTTAAAAATAACCATGAAAGTGTTAACATTTCGTTTGTGTTTAAGGAACATGTTTTGAAAAAGATTTTATATTAGAAAGATCGTTGTATTCCGTATATTAGTATGTCATATAAAAGCATTCAATGTGAATATGTTATGAGTTTAATACCAATCAAAAGCTATCAAACAAGATAATCATCATCTATAGAATCTCCTCCAAATGTTTGATAAATTTATCCTAAATTTGTTTCCATGTTCCATTATTTATTTTCAAATCATGAATTTTGTGGAAAATGTTTTTTTTTTTTTTTTAAGCAACTAGTTAAAATTTAATCTATTATTTATTTTTGTTTTTTAATACGATTAAATAAAAATTAAAATAAAATTTTTTAATTTGTTGATTTTTTTTTTTTTAAATCAAAAATAGTAAATAAACAAAGAGATTTTTTTTTTTTTTATATGATTTATGTTGATTTTTTTTGGACATTTTTGAAATTTTATTCGCTTTTTATTTTATTTTTATTTTTTCTTCTTGCCAATGAAAACTACTCATAAGATATAGTAAGAGTATTCTACCGTCACGCGGGTGACCCTGTTCAGGTCTCACAATTCGTTACCATAAAATGTGGTTCCAATCGATGATGTCAATTAGAGTTTAATTTTAATTTCAACCCGGAAGGTAAACTTAGAAGTGCCATTCAAAATATATATTCAGAACATTCTAATTTGTCCAAGATCTTAAAGTCCCTTACAAGAACATATTCATTAAGATCTCTTCAATAACTAATCAACCTATACTCAACAATTGTTTGAATTTTATAGCCTTTACAAGAACATATTCTACAAGATCTTCCAACATTAGAAATATCTTAACAAAGAACTTAAAAAGCTAAATGAAATAAACCTAGATCTAATAATTGTGATGATATTCCACAACACAAGAACACTTTCAAGAAGATTTTCTCAATATTAGAACATTTAACAAAACTGAAATGAACAAACTTAAATTAAATAATTAAAGGAGATCTGTTTTACAAAAACACCTTCAAATAAGATCTTTCCAATATTAGATCATTTAACAAATTAAAAATTGAAATAAAACAAAAACATAACAATTATACCCCGATCTACAACAAGAGTGAGGCCATGGGGCTCTTCATAACCTGCTGGCACACCACTAATGAGACCTGGGGAGTGTAGAGGAAAATCAAGTACAATACTTATTTGAAAATTCTGTTTACAAACCAACCTAAGTCAAGATTATATACCCAAAAATTCTAAGATTACAAAACTTCAAGATTACAATATTACAAATTTTCATTTCAAATGGAGGAGATTGCATTCTTATTTATACAATGGGATGACAACAAACTCAATGATCATCCACTAATCTCTCTTTTAGTCTCTCCATACATCTCTCAAACTATCCAGACACATAACCCTTTTGTCCCTGATCTTCTCCATGAGATCATAATCTTCTCCATGAGGTTTATCTTCTCAAATTGACCTGATCATCCAAGGCCACATAAAGGTGCTTCCTAGTTTTCGGCACCCACACATGTCACAGCAAAACAACCTACCTCCAAATATAATGTAAAATATATTATTTTCAATACGTAACTTAAGAATTTCCTTCAAAAAAATGCTTAAAATAAATAATATTTGGAAAATTTAAATTAGACCCATTAATGGCATTAATAGGAAAATGAAGTGACATGGCAGGAATAGAATAAATATGATAAAATGAAGCACAGAAAGAAAATGTATGTATAATGGAGTGACATTTCGAAACCCAAAACATGTCAGCTTAATTTATACAATATATTTAATCGATGCCCCCAGAGATCATTCTCACTTTCAATATTAGAGCTCTCACATTCTCAGGGACACTTATGAACCTTCCTAGTGAGTTTTGCATTTATCGCTTTTAATCGCTTTTCTCGTTTTCGACCAGAATATGTTTGTATATTCCCAAATGGGAAAAGTATGAACAGAAAAACAAGCAGAAAAACATGCAAATCATTACGAAAAGCATGAGGCTAATATGTGGATACTTTCATATGTTATAACAACAACATTATGCATAAATAACGGGGCCATAAGATACAACAACAAGAAAGATCAAGTCTCCAATGAACAAAATCTCAATGAGAGGTGCTGCTACCTATACAGAAAGACCTAATCGTTACAAACTCGTTTTAAATGTACTTCACAACAAATGAATATACATCAGATTCAGGGGCTGATATCCTGGCCGAAAAGATATATTCCATCGTACTTGAGCACCATAACCTCCTTTGAAGAACTCCTTAAGGGTTTTTAGTTAAACACCATGTACAATATGAGGATCTAAGCCATAGTCATATCCACACCAGGCCGACAAGACCGAGAAAGTGTGGTTGATTTGACATGATAAATAAAATATCCCTCTCCAATACACTTTCAATGAAAGCGTCCCTTTCACTAGAAAACCAACTTCTCGAAATGGTGTGCCAAACTACCCTACAACCCCTCCCCCCAAGCGGGGTGGAAGCATCACAGAGATCCTAAGCAAACTACATCGTAGGGATAAATAAATGGTTGGAATGATGCCAAGATCTGAAAATATTCACAAGGGCATTCTCATCGTCTCCTCTCCCAATGGAAAGGAAGCTTCCTCCACTAAAAATAAGCAATGAAATGACCTGTATCTAGTCTCCACCTGGCCGCAACTCTAAAACAACCAAACCTCAACATGATCTACATTGAAATGAAAGATGAAGCTTTGGCTCAAGTCCCGATAGTGATACCAATATTACAAGACTCTCCAAGAGCTTCTCAATTGAAGAGGTGATTCCGATCGTGAACACCTAAAGGCTAAACAACACTTCAATCTCAAATAAACAACAAGAGAAATATATATGTTCAAATATACCATATTCAGAAATATCATATACATCAACAGGTCAGAACATTACGCCATCCCTCTCTTAAATAAGATATGAGCTTGCAAACCTTAAGCCCCATCCAATAATAGAACTACTTCCACAAAAAGCATCTCCATCTGAAAACCCAAGACCGTTCTATCGATGACCACTCCTCCATGACAAGTGATTCGTCAAGGTTGGGACTCCAACCGAAGGTGTTCCACCTTTTCACACCAAAGGGTGCTCAATTAAGCTTCCAAGATCTATCTTTCACATTTTTCATTTATTTATTCATTATTAAGGAGAATTATGGACCTCCATTGTCCTCCTTATTCAGAAACAAAGCAGAAAACAAAATTTACATATTCCAACTAGCTCATGTAATAATCATAATATTGCTACTCTCCTTTCCCAAATGTTGCTTGTCCTCAAGCAATCGTACAAGGTGAGTGCCACAACTATCCACAATTGGTGACACCAACATGTGATAAGATTCCCTCATAAGCTAAGTGTCTACCAATCCATCCCTCCATGAATTGCTCCTCCAAAGTTCTCATGAGATGAAACACCCATCCTATAATGAGATAATAGTTCAAATGAAAATACAGTTTTGCCTCCAATGTTATCCCCCGAAACATGTAGCATAATGAACATGAATAATCTCTCTCCCATAGGGTGTAAACATTCCTCCCATCCTCTCTCCAAACATTCCCATAAAAAGTATAAGTATATCACTTAATGTATGATCAAAATTAAGTACATAAACATAAATTTGTGCAAATGGGAGGTGGTTCATAGTCCCACATGTGAACCAACATGCAGAATTGTACCCACTGTGATAATGATATGGTGTTGGTTTCCACGCACTTACTTGCTTCCCAAGTCCTTCACCATGGCTGAAAGTCCGAGATATACTTGGTGTCAAATGCACCCACAATGATACAAAATATCTTTGTCCTCCAAGGAGTGGCCATGTTCGTAAATGTTTGTGGCCCAAAGTTGGCTATGAATTTTGTATGGAACAATTCTCCTCCTCGGGAGCTATGGCCTACATATACATGGTAAAATAATGCAAATGATCACTGTTCCAAACATTAGGTACATGTTACTGTTTCTTACCAAAAAATATCCTCATACAAATGGAGCAGGCATAGATATATCTCTCTCATTCCAAAAGAGGAAAGAGGTAGCTGAAATAACTCTTACAGAGTCATGTCTCTCTTCTAACTCCACATGATTCATGCATATTTTAAAATGCTAACATAGTTCCTCTTCAAAGCCCTTCCAAGTGTAGCTTCATGATAGTGTTGTAGGCCTTCATGAAACAAGAATGGCCGAAAAGAACACTTCAGTGCCTTTGTAGAACTTCGAGTTTGGAGGGTTTATATAAGAAGATCCTACCATGATAGTAGATGAACTCTTTAATTGGAAGGCTTTCTTCATGTAGTTGGTCATCAATTATCATGCATGTGAAAATATCCTTGGAATAATCCACCAATAAATGGGATTTAACATGGACTCAATCTTCCATAGTGACAATTATGATCTATCACAAAGAACATCTACCATATGGTAGTTTTCCTCCTTGACATCTCCCATGCCAAAGGTATATGTTGGAAGGTTACTATCCTCCCTTGGCCGCTCTTCTGCATAGGTACATGACTTAAGTAAAGATTGAAGTTTTCGGAAGTTAGTCTTGTTGAAAATATCACCCATCCAATACTTCCAAGCCTGAAAGCAACATGTATGTGTGGCCACCATCTTCTATCATGTGAAGATTTTCCGAAATGAGAACATCTTCTAAGTCTCCACAGCGATGAATGGCATCCTTTCCCCATGATGGTGCCATCCTCCAATCTTGCAACATTTCGCTAAAGATGAGATGTGTGAGAGTGAGGATGTCTCCCTCTCCTCGAGCCCACCCAAGACTTCCTTAGTGCATCATGGCCTTCTAATGCTCCCATCCCTCTTGGATCTATGCATGGAGCATCATGTAGCGAGACACATTCCACCAAATCTGAATCAGTGGTTCCCCGTGCTTGGTCACAAGATAGTGATGTATCATGGACTTGTCTTTATCTCCGTACACAAGAGGATCATCGATGTCCTCTTCCACTACGTAAATTCAACTCGTTTCATGTGTGGAAGTTTTATGAAATTTTAACAGCACCACTCTTAATGATGCAGTGGGTATGAGTCCTCTTAGTTGAAGCAATTGCTCCATCCTCACCTCTTTTTTGTGGTGGTGGATCATCTCCTCGCTATCCCGTTGCTATGACCCCTTTCTTGTTATTCTCTTCTTCCTCCTCATCATCTCAAAAGGCGTCTCTAAGGCGGTGTGCCTTTTTCATCGTACATCTATGTCCAGTGGCCAAGACTCTGTATGTACAAAGCTCTCCTCTCAAAATCTCTTCTAAATCTCTACCGCAGGTTTTTTATGTTGGTTCTCCCTGAAATAGAGCTCTCTCTCTTCTTTTCCCTCGATAGCAAGAGGGTCAGCCAAAAAGTTTCTTTCTTTTGGCAAGGGTATCTTGAAGATTCTAGCCCTTCAATGGAATCTTCAGTGTAGCAATGGTGTAGACTTGTCCAACCTCCACAGTAGTGTTCATCTAACCCATCAATCAACATATACACCTTTTCATTGGTATAAATCAGTGAAACCATAACACAAAGTCTTAAAAATTCAAAATATAAGTTTCTAGATTACCCTATTGTTTTAGGTTTTCTAAAGCCCCATGAATGGTGCTCTTCAGGATCACTTATCAAACCTCTCCACCAGCCTCCTAGTGAAATATGGACATGCTAAACACATTGCTACATGACCCAATGTAGACAAACCATGGAACCACCAATCATGTGTTTACCTCAAGGGGCAACAACGTAATCTTAATGGCTCTATTTATGAATTGTTCAACCTGCTAGGGAGCGCTGTTTATTCTACCCATGATTTGGTAGTGCCCAGATGATCGTCAAATTTGTAAGGGCCTTCCACACATGTAGATCATGATTTCAATGAATCCACCACTTTATCAGGATGCCCGTGTCTTCATTGTCCTTGATTTAAAATTTTAAAACCCAAGTGATCCTCGAATCTCCTAAAGCCAGACTTATACTCCAAAGCATTTTTCTATGTGATTTTTGTTTCTTGAATCCTTCATTTCCCACCAAGAATGTGTACTGTAGAGCATCGGGGAAACTTGTGGTTGTTGCATTGCTGATCACTCGAGTGATGAGACATGTCGAAGCCTTCACTCATGATGAAACTTTAGGGGATTCATTGTATCCATCCTCATCTCCCCGATCTCTATCAATTTTCGCATGGTTCTAAGAAGGATTCGGGGAACTCTCTTCTTCATCTTCTCCTCCGTACAAGGGGCTTAGATTCCTTGTATTCTTTGTCATTTGTATAATCAAACCCCACGGTGTACCTTCTTTCGACACCTCTTCTCTCTACCGCAAGAGTAATTTCTCCGTCCCGATGACATATTGGCTTTTCAAGATGAAGGCGTACAAGATTATGCTCTCGATACTATTGTAAATATTCCCAAATGGGAAAAGCATGAACATAGTGCAAAATGTTGAACAATATTGTAAATCAATATTAAAAGCGTAGTAAATATGGAGACCTTCTATATAACATAGCAGCAGAAAAATATGTGTACAAATAACAAGCTATGAAGATACACAACAAGAAATACTGCTTCCAACGAACAAAATCCTCAATGAGAGGTGCCTACTACATAGAAAGACCCACAGACCGTTACAAATAATCGTTTTTTTAATTTGACTGCCACAAAAATTAATATACATCAGACTTAGGATGATATACCCCAAAATATAGATTCATCGTATATCTAAGCACTATACAAGCTTCTTTAAAGAACCCTTAAGGGTTTTCAAGAAAACACCATGTACAAGATGGGGATTCAAGCCCAGGCTGTAGATCCACCCGCAACACAAGAGAGAAAGGTATGATCCGATATGAGATCAATAAATAGCTCTCCAATAGATCCTCTAAATGAAAGCATATCTCCTTTCACTAGAAAACAACTCTCCAAATGGTGCCAAGCTACCCCACAACCCCTCCTACAGAAATAATGCAAATCTAGAAGTAAACCCATCGTAGGGATGTCAGTTCAATACCCGATGCTAAGATCTGAAAATATGCAACGTACCTTCCTTAATGTCCTCCCAATGAAAGGAAGCCTCCTCCACTAAAAATAAGCAATGAAATGACCCAGATTCATAGTCTTCTACTGGCCGCAACCTACAAAAAAACCAAACCTCAATAAAATAGATCTACGATGTAAATGAAAGATGAAGCTAATGCTTCAGTGAAAATGTAAAACTCTCCAAGAGCTTCTCACTTGGGGAGGTGGGATCTTTATCAAAGAACACCCAGCACAAACAACACTCAATCTCGTAAACAACAAGAGAAACATATATGTCTAAATAATCACACATATTCAAACATTTCATACATATCAAACATACCTAGTCAGCTTGATGCCATCCTCCTTAAATAATATATGAGCTGCAAACCCAAGCCCATCCAATAATAACACTATCGTGACACAAAGCATCTCCATCTAAAATTGTTATCTCTTGAATGATGACCACTCCTCCATGACAAATATGTTGATTTGGTCAAGGTTGACCTAGTTGTTATGTTCTGTACCTCTTTTCACACCACAAAGGTGCTCAATTGTTTCTGTCAAGATCTATATTTTTCTACATCATTATTGATTTATTCTATTATTAATGAGAATTATGGACCTCCATTGTCTCTTATTCAGGAATAGTTAAATAAAACAAATTAATATTCCAACTAGCTCATGTACAATTGGGAATATTACAGCTTTGTTTTTCTTGTTTCCTTGCATGCATGTTGCCAGTTTTAACTTTATTTAGACTCCAGAATTGTTTTTTCAATTGATCATTTTCTCATTTACAAGTGTCACATTGGTTTCTTCATTTTTAACTGGCGTGGTTGCCATTTGCGACTTCCTCTCATTGATCTCACCACTTCATTTTTTCGCTTTTTGTACTCGAATTGTCTTGTTTTCAGCCTACACTTAGTCACATATGCACTCAAGCCTTCACCGTTCCTCATATCTCGTCCTTTTTCTGCATTTCCTTAGGCATATTTTCCTTTTCCTTTGCCAAAAATCATTTTTCCCCGCTAGGTATTACACAATCTTGAGCTTCAAACCCAAAGATTAGCTCGACCACGAAATGCGTAGTACATGTTGGTTCATTTGATGACTGAGTGCAGCTCGTTTCGAACATGCATTTCAAATTCACGACTGCATAATGTTCGGGCCTCTCCCAACTCAACGCTCAAAGTGAACGCAACATCGTACGTCTCTTCAAGCCTCAAGATTCGACCCTGCCTTGTTGGGACCCAGCGCATTTTCAACCGTCCAGACTCCTTCCTAATGATATCAGGCATCCTTCTGGGCCCGCCTGCCCGATAAGTCACAGCGGAACGTGTCTCCGGTGCGGTGTTTGCTTGGTAATCGATACTAGCTTGTTGTCTATGCCTTTTTCTTATCCCACAGTGAAGTGGCAAGAATTGTTGAGCGTTTATCTGGCAAGTCACTTTTAACGGAACATAAGAGAGTATCCTCAAAGGAAACGTTGAGCGTAGTAATCGTAACAAATGAATGATTTCCCGTTAGCTTGTTGTTTATGCGTACACTCAAAATTGCTCGTAGGAGAAGGGATCAGAATCGATATGGCACAGATCAAAGATGATTTTACAGAGATTTCCATGAAGACTTAGAGACCCATGTGGCCCCAAGCATCATGTAGTCAAGGCTTTACAAGGTTATATGCATCTAACCTTCCCATGCGCATTTGATGAATCGGGTTGTCTCAAACACTCATGTGAAACCATGACATCGAGGCAAGGACCAATGGGCATAAGTTTGCTACATTCTAGGCAAGATATTTTTAGTTGATGTATCATCTTCTTGGGATAGTGAAGAACATGGATTAAATTTCTATGCCACTCACGATTACACAAACACAAGAGATCTAATCAAGATTTGGGTGAAGGAGGCAATTTAGTGCTTGTATATTAAACGTGCTACGTGCTGTGCGCAAGATGAATACATTTTGTAGTGCCTATCATCTTTCAGTCATACTAGTCATAAAACATGCGTTTAACCAAACACATATACCTTTCCTAGGTGGGAGATATCTTATCGAACTGGTATTGAATGTGGAAGGGAATTTGTTCAGAACTGTCGCATCTATTGGCTCACTTCTGGCTGACATTCCATGTGACATGCTCCTAAACCACCCATAGGGCACAAGCACGTTTTCTACATGTATGCATACTTAATGATGCACCGTACACAATAAATGAACTAGATATGGACACCGTGTAGAGAAATTGTTGTACATATCTATTACAAGTTACTCTGGATTACAAATACCGCTTTTAGTTGAAGAAACTTATCGATCACTTCATTATCTCGATCATATGCTCATCTTTCAGGAGGACCCACCCCCATGCCCATAATAACAATGGAGGCAATATTAGAGATTGCAAAATTGTTCACTCATCGGATGGCACATTTTATCATATTTGGGGGCAGAAGTCATGACATATTTTTCCCAAGAGCACCTATCGTCAAACTTTTCATGCAAGATTTATCTTATCATATCTCCACGCGAAGGCTATCAACACTATACAGGATTAGTGTACCTACACAAATATTCTCGTTATGTTGAATTATCCAAGATTAATAATCTCAAAGTCACCCATGACAAAGGGAAAGCCATAGCCTAATTTAACTTGCATAATGAGTTACAACCGTATGATCTTAGGAATTTTCAAAGAAAAAAATGTGTGAGATTTTACTTCAATTGAGTTAGTAGGATATATCACTATTTCCGTAGGAGCAAACCATGTAACAACTACTATAACTCCACCCAATCATGAACCGATTAGATGGCTTAGACTTCTCAAGTCGTTCCACAGATGACAAATACCCAACAAGAAGAAGAACACACAGAAATCATGGAGGACAAAGGAAAGAGGAAGGAGTGAGAGAACATATGTAGGAACAAGAGCTTGCTAAAGAGATTGGAATGGCGTTTGAAGTCATAGAACAAGCAGATTGGAGTCACAAGATGAAGACGTGGACCGATGCCCATCGTACTCTTAGGCCACCTTTTCGTACTCCACCTTAGCTGTTGTAGGAAGCCCTTGTTAGTGAAGGGGAGGTAGTTCCCCTCGATGATGATTCCGATGATGGATGTGGGTAAATTGGCTTGATGAATTGCAGAATATTGTATAAGCAAGGAGAAATCACTTTCCGGATCATCACATCACTTACATTCATGAGAGAAAAGGTGATCATGGTGTATACTCAACAATAATATAAACACCATTTTCGATGCTTTCACCAGTTTTGTAGGAGCAAACAAATCTAACATTGAGTGCTTGGTGGTCGAGACTAATCATTTGGCAAAGAATATATAGCACCATAACAAGAGGATGAAAAACCCGTGCAAAAATGCAAGATTCACTCTTCCACATAGGTCTACCAGGAGGAGATAGAGAAACGATACTGCTGAAGTATCTACACTTCGAGACACTATGTGGGACCTTTATGAGGAGTTTTTGACCAAGGACATAAGGAATTTTTACTCTTACATGACTTGTAACAACAAATCATAAGAGTTTATTGATCCTTAAGAATGTACAAGCTTCCATCACCAACAGTATGAGTGGACAATGTGATACAAGGCCACACCACTTACATTGGTGAAGAACAGATAAGTCACATATTTCTTTAAAGAAATTAAGAGTTCAAATGTTGATTCGTAAAATAACAGTGCCTCTACCACTGTTAGAAAACATGTTGCCTACATATACAAATACACAGTCAGCCTTTGGATTTAATGAGAACTCACTAAATCCCATCAATTGGTACACTCACCAAGACTAAAACACAATGGCAAGTCCGACAAAAGATTGATCAAGACGGAGCAGACAGAGCAGATGGCCACCTAAAAGGAGTTAGAGGAATATAAATAACTTGTAAGACTTACACATCAAATGTCTTTGCTCAAATCAAAAAAATGTTGCTCCTAATTGAGAAAGAGGTTAAGACCCATTTAAGGAATTTACTTGTATGCTACAGAGGAAAGAGTTTGCTTCCATCCCAACACTGGCATTTAAGTTTCTTTGGGGAGACCAGCCATACAGTACTAACCTTCGCATGAACATGTGACTTAGAGACATCAAGCTTATATTCCTGGCTTGAGTTCACCCCAACTCCAACATCATAATGTTTTGTCTTGTTAGGTTGCCGGTTGTTCTACCCCTATTTTGTCTTATATGGTACAAGTGGGAATGTACATTATTTTTGTTTATTGTTGGAATGTGAAGAGTCATAAGTAATAAGTTGAAGGGTCAGTGAGGGGATTCCAAGAGCTACAATGGGGCATGCCAAGAGTCACCCACCCTTTGTTAGCAACACATCCTCATAACTCTTGGAGGATTTTGGGAGCCAAGATTTTGGCTAGGCTTAAGCTTAGAAAAAAAGGCTTGGGAGTTTGGTGTCAACCTTGCCTTCCGAAGTGTAGAAGGAGTATACTTCTTTGGGAGGAGCATGTATTGTTGACTTCCACATTCCATTATTGAGCAAGTGGTTTATCAGTGTTGTAAGTGTAATGAACTTTACTTATAATAAAATCAAAGAGGCTTCTATATGTATTCATGCATATATTGTAAATGTAGTGACCATTATTATTATTTTTGCAAATGGGTATGTTGTTTAACTTACACACATGCTTATGAACTATTTTGTTTGAATTTGTAGAAACTGTTGAATGTGTGCTCATGTTTCTTTAACTCAACACCTTTAACTTACAAACTATTTTTCTTGTTAGTTTATGTGATTTCTTCTCAAATGTGGTGTTCCTTTCAAGATGCGTATTAGCGAGATTCCAAAGATGACTTCCTTTCTTCGCATGTTAGAACTCTCTCATGCATCATATTGATTTTCATAGGCTCACACTTGTTTTAACCAAAGATACCGTACACCACTCTATGTGTTTTTCTAATCCAAGGTATATCATTAAACACCCCACTTACTAGGACTCCTACTCCAAACAATGGGAGGTCTAACAAGACTTAATATCGAGGAGATCCCCGAATGTTGTGTCCAAGATCGCCAACACATCGAAAGAGCTATTTAACCATGTGTTCAGCCAAGTTAATTCAATTTATTAATTTCAGCAACATGGAAGCACATGGATTGGTTTATTGGCAAATTCGTACGTGCACCAACCATTGAAACAAAGGAAAGTGAAAGTGAAAAATATGAGACAAGTGTTGAAAACACTTAAGATAGGATAAATTTCACCGACTATGCAAATTAGAGGCAACTACACTTCCTAGACAAGGAACAATAGTTACACCTCTTAGACTCGTCACAGAAACAAGAAAATATGAAACCTACAAGGATGTCCGCTAGCAATATCCGCTCGAAGGAAAAATAAAATTCACTAAAGAATTCAGGATATAAATCCACTCGAAAAATTTGAGGATAGTTTTCATGATGACCCATTTAGGTGTTTCGAAGAAGAGACTATTGGAATAGGCACCTAGAACAACACCGACTAAAGCATGAAGCCGAAAGATAAAATGTCCGGGGAATCTAAGGAAGTATCTCAAAAATATACTCTCGACAAATTGCTATGAAAAAAGAGAAATTACCAAAAAAGAAGAACAATAAGTAAAATGTTGAAAAAAAATTCAGAATATATAAAGCAGCTTCACACTCTCCAAGACAAGTGAAAAGTCATACTTCTCGTACAAAGAAGAGCAAAGCATACCTCCTAGACCCTTGCACAAACACTAATAGGGAGCAAAGTTCTATAGAATGTCCATTGCAGTATCCGCTAAAGGAAAAATAAAATGTACTAAAGAACCCGTGGATATATCCAATGGATAATCCGAGGATAGTTATCAGTGATTCCCCGTTGAGGATGAAGTGCCCAAGGCAAATGTCACGAATAGGGGAACCTAGAACAATTTCAAATTTTTGAAGTAAAATTTTAAACAGTAAAAATGCTCAGGAATCTAAGGAAGTATCTAAAAAATATAATTATGTACAAATTATGTTGAAAAAGAGGAAATTAAAGAAGTTGGGAAGTAAATAATAGGAGGTAAGTACTGAAACAACACCAAAAGACATAGAAGTTACATCTCCCCAACAGCAGAGAAGTACACTTCTCAGACAAAGAAAAGTGGTCACACCTCCAGACTCATTCAAGGGTAAACTCGCAATGTTAACCTCCAGAACAATTTTGGGCTGAAGTAGGATTTCCAAAACAGAATGCCGCAGGGAATTTGAAGGAAGTATCTAAAAAATATACTCATGTACAAATACAAGAAAAAGAGGAACAAAAGAAGAAGTAAATAATAGAGTGTAAGCGTTGAAACAACACCAAAAGATATAGCGCTTACATCTCTCCCCGTACAAAGTAGAGAAGCTACACCTTTACAAAGAAAAAAATGCACCTCCTAGACCTTCAGAAACTCTAATGTCCCTAATAATGATAAAAATAATAAATAATAAATAATATAATATAATAATTAAATAAATAGTAAAATAAATAAACTAACAATAGTAAATATTAATAAATAATAAAGAGAATAATAATAATTATAAACAAAATAGTAAAAACAAACTAGAGTTTCAAATAAAATAGGTAAACAATAAAATTGGAGTTCTAAATAAAATAGTAAATAATAAACTGGAGTTCTAAATAGTAAATAAATAAGTGAAATTAACAAGAGTAAAAAGGAATAAATTAAGAAAGAGTTAAACTAGGAAAACTATAAAAATAAGTAAAGTTAACAAAAGTAAAAAAGAATAAAATAAGATAAAGTTAAATTAAAAGAAACATTAAATTAAGTAAAACTTAAAATAAAGAAATAAAGGTTGCCCCTTCCATTGTTTGATCTATTTAATAGACATTGAGAAAGATTCATTCATCATTTTTTCTTTTTATCTCGTTCTTTTGGGAGAAAGGCATTATGGAGACAAAGGATTCCCTAGAGTAGCATGATCGAGGTGGCGCGGGGATGGCCAACTATGGAAAGATTATGTGCACCGAGTTTACCAAGTTGGGTGGAGAGTTGTCCCTAAAATTTTTTGGCAACAGAAGGATTCAAATAGTGTTCAACTTTTGAGTCTCAAGTAAGGAATATTGTTGTTAAGGTGTAAGTCGTCTTTGCTCGTGTTTCTCCAATTTCTATGTTGATTAGTTAAACAACTTTTGGTGTCACTATTAATCGTATACTTGATACAATTACTATATGTTAAATTTGTTGTTACATATGGCATCAAGAGTCGGTTTCTAACCTCTATGTGACTTTCTATAAAAGTTTAAAAAAAAAATTATTTAGCAATTTTTCTATTATTTTTATGTGATTTTTTTAATATATTAAAAAAATACAAAATAATAATTTTTGGGGCTAAAAATATACATTCAAATTAATATGTATATTTTTAAATTGAATAATTTCTTACGTCGTTTAGTAAATAAAATACTATTATTTATTTAACTTTGATATCACTTTCATTTACATGCATAAAGCTCTGCTAAAATATTAATATAATTATATACATGTTACACAAAATACTAGTATAATATTATTTAAAATAATTAGATATGAACTCCACATAAGTCTTGTTTACATGCATGCAACATTCCAAATATATTATCACTTTTTTCATTTTTAACTTTGCTTACATGCATACAACATTTCCAAATATATTATCATTTTTTTATTTTATTTTTTATGATTTTTAAAAATAAAGGATTTACATGCACAGTATTCCAAATATATTATCAATTTTTTTATTTTTAATTTGTATACATGCATACCTATTCCAAATATATTATTATAATAATTATTATTAAATAAAATTACCGATTAAGTAAATTATGATTCTATTATATAACATATAACTATTCATTTAATTTTAATTATATAACATATAATTAAAAGTATTAGTAAAAAATAAAATTATCGAATTATATCTTAAAATATTAATATTAAATTTATATCTAAATTAGACAACATTTAAAATATTTAAAATGTAATAAAATAAGACAAAATTTAATTTAATTTCTCGATTCTATTCCAATTAGTCGTTATTTTAGAACGGCTAGTAGGAGCTTTCCTTATCTATTTAAACAGCTTATCGATCAAATTTTCCTTATCTTGTCCTAGATGATGAACCACATCAACAAGTTAGAAACACGTCGAAAAATTTTTCTTACATGTGATTTTTTACAGTAAAGTTTTTCACATATTTTTAACTTGTTTACATGCATGGATTCCCAAATATATTATCAATTTTTATTTTTATTTTTTGCATACTATATGCATGTGGATTCCAATATATTACTAATTTTTTTTATTTTATTTTTTAACTTGTTTACATGCATATTCGAAATATATTATCAATTTTTTTATTTTTAAATTTAAGCTTTCATATGCATATGGATTCCAAATATATTATCAATTTTTATTTTTTTTTACATGCATGTGTATTTCCAAATATATTATCATTTTTTTATTTTATTTTATGATTTTTAAAAATGAAGGATTTATATATGCATGCACATTCCGTATATATTATCATTTTTTTTAACTTGTTTCCATGCATGCCGATTCCCCATTACATTATCAATTTTTTTTATTTTATGATTTTTTTAAAAAATAAAAAATTTATATGCACAACATTCAAATATATCATCATTTTTTTCATTTTTTAACTTATTTACATGCATGCGATTCCCAAATATATTATCAAATTTTTATTTTATTTTATGGTTTTTAAAAATAAAAAGATTCTCATCCTTATCTAGTTCTTCCTAGTTATGATCTTACATGTTCAAGGTTTTATGAATTCAAGGCTTGTTTTGTCCGTGTTTAGGTTGAACTCCGTAACCTTTTGGCATGATAAAACAATGAACATATTTTCACGTTATCACTTCATTGAAGTGAATAACCATATAGCTGTTCAATACATTTTGAGACACAATCTAATTTGACATATTCTGCATAAAAAACAGTCATTCCTATTTGCGCCATGTCAAGCCAGGTTGTTCATCCCTATCCAAATTTGAAAAAAAAAAATGAAAATTATCGAATTCTATTAATATATCTATCTTCTTCACCTTTTGGAACTTCTCGAACTTTTGTGGAGCCTGATTTACCATGCAATCATCAAATTAATTAGTCACAAGGGATTGGGTTTTAAATCCTTGCTTCTCACGATTTTTTGTTTACATCATGTTTCTTTGCTTATTTCGGATAATGTTAGATCATTTTTCTTACTATGGAGGGGTTTGTTTTGATTTTTAGTTTGTTTTGTATGCCTATTAAAATGTAAAGGATTATTTCTAAATAGTGTTAAGGATATTAAACTTTTTAATAGTAAAAATATAAAATGAGTAATAGGTTATTCGATCTATTTATTAAATTATATCTTTAAGTATTTATTTCGAATGGAAATAAAATAATATTATTAAAAATTTTATTAAAAAAAATTATATAATAACATTACATGCATTAGAAAAAATAACATTGAAATTATGCTTTTTAAAAATTTCCGTAATTTTCATTATTTTAAGTATACAGTGTCAAGTCGATTATAAATAACAACTCGTTTTATGGGAATCAAACCCACTTTAACGTTTATTTGAACCGACGTACTATTTATAAAAGAAGAGCAAACCACAAAACTTTTTAATTTTTAACCAAAGTGACCTTAACGATATTTTAGTAAATCTCCTTATTTTAGCCTTAATAATATAAAATACTTAAAATTCTTTTATATTTCTTTTTTCTAGACCGAATATTGTTTTTTAGGATCATCTTCTTGAAATTACCAAAAGGCTCACTTTAAATGCTTAGTAAGTATCACATATAAGTGAAAATCTTACTTGATTCAAGGAACCCACCGTATAAATTCATGTTAGAATAATGTAAGGTTTTGGAAATTTTTTATTTAGGGAAAAATTGTGTTTTTTTTTTTTGTAGTGGCATACAAACTACCTTTATTTCTTATGAAATTGGAGTAGATTTTAAAGAAAAAAATTGTTGTATAAATTGGAATTTTGGAATGTTAAAATTGTGGATTGATTTATAAATTTATAATATTTGTTCAGACATAAATTTATCTATTTCTCCGCTAATTTTAATTTTTCAAATTGTAAATTTTAATTATTGAATTAGATTGAATACAAATAAGTGGAGATTTTCGTGTAGAGACAATTTAATTTCTCGTGAAAAAAATTAATTTAGTAATTTTAGCCATTTTTTCGTAGTGATTAGTATTTTTTCTAGCATATTTTAATTTAAAAATATATATTACACTATTTATTAAAAATGCAAAAATAACTTCGATCCTTCAGGTTTCGTATGTAGTTAAACCAAGGTAAGTACCGTCAAGTCATAGTGTGAAAGTATAATATTGCAACCGGGCGTCCAAGCACACTGCCAGAGTAACCTACACAAACCAGAGTCTTTTAATCAAGTTTTTTTTAAGAAAATAAATGAATGAATATTTTTATGAGAAATAAAAAATTAAATAAACAAATAATTTTTTATTTTCGAAAGGTAATGGCACACATATTTTTTGGTTATTATAATAAATTTAGCTACCGATGTATACCTAAAAGTATATATTTTTAAATTAATACTTAAAATAATTATGAGTTATTTTGATTGTAATTATGAGATGTGGGAAAAAAATAAAAATAATAGAGTTATACGTACTTACATAATTATAATATGACATGGTTAAAATTAGAAAAAATTTAAATTTAAAATAAATCAACCTGATCAAACTAATTTTACTTATATTTAAGTAAAGCTACAATAATTGCATGGATAGTATATTTATTTAATCTCATATCTTATATAAACATCACATATGATTCATGCAAAGCTATCTATAAATATTATACTATCTCCGCCACATAACTTCCAGCATTCGACACCTAACCAAACCATTAAGCTAATCTACCAATTGCAAACATCGGATTTCATTATGTAATTATTTCATCGCTAGTGCGAGATTTCAACACTATTTCTAAAACCAATAGTTACATTTCACTAATTATTTCAACACCATTGGTGCGTGATTTCAACTAGCTTATTTCAACTACCATCGGATTAAATTTACCAATGAAATTGCCGAGATTACCAATGCGTTAAATGCTTTCCATTATAATCATTCGCTAAATTGCAACACCGTTAATTGCAAACACTTTGATTTTCCGTTATATTACCTCGCTCAAATTGCAATTACCTCCGGTGAATCGAAACACATCGATTTTGCATTCTAATCATTTTTACCAATTACTTGTGAATTATGAACACCGTACTTAGTTTTAGCGCCGGGTGTTTATGCTCGCCGCACGAACGCGAGGCTCCGCCACCAAATTAAATTATGCCATCGTACCTTCGATCCACCGCCAATGAACCAACGTCTTAGTAAACTTCGAAATCGACGCGAAGTGCAAGAGTTACAGGTGTAAGAGTTAGAGGTTAAATGCTACAATATTACGTCGTACCGATTAAAAATTAAAAATATCCCACAAGCATACTTTTAATCGAAAAGTAGTATTTTTGGAACCACAAAACATCAAATGACGTCCGATTCTCGACATCTCTATTTTATTTGTCTTCGTATATTATTTAATTCAACATGGTTTACTGGTATTCTATAGAAGCCTTGAAAGAACCTATATACTCTATCACTATTTCACAACATGAAATTTTATCAAGACATTTTGATAAAAACAATGAAGCTTAGATTAGTTACATGTGAAGGGTGACCTCGGGTTCTAATTATATTACCCAAGAAATATATACAAAGAGAGATAAGGATTTGAAGGGTATATGCAGGGTATTATAAATCGTAGCTATGGCTAAAGTTTTAAAAGTATTTTAATTAAATTACAAAAGAAAAGACACAAATTTCAATGAACATATCTAATTAGACAAATCCTAATTCTTTTCGATTGCCACATCAAAATGAAGCATCTCTATAAAGTAGCCGATTATAATTTTTTCGAATCAATGCTCAATTTTACAAACAAGCCTACTACCACATTATGTTTAATTTCATTGGGTATTATTATTATTATTATGTTTTCATTTAATGAGTGAATAATAAAACGTATGTAATATTTAAAAAAAAGCATCAATATTAGTTTTAATTAAATTTTTAAATTTTTTAATTTATGATTCTCTGTTGTGCAATATTGATAGTAGAACACAAGAAGGCTAGTTACAATATTAGAATTTATAAAATAGCCTATGTTATGATAATACTTTAGTTTAAAATAAATATCAAAATTTTGGGACATTATTTTATGTCAATAAATAATTAGAGATCGTTCAATAAATAATCCATAAATCAAATGTTTCTTTAATTTAATTCACTAAACTAAAGATCCAATTTTAAATTAGAAAATGTAGCCATGTTCTTTTAAGTAACGTGACATTTTTCTTGATTAATGTGAAAACATTTAATGTAACCCAAAGTTTATCGTTTGAGAAGATCAATGTTGACCAATATTTCTAACTAACTCTTAATTTTCTACATGATTTGATTAAATTGGGCATTGCTGTTTATCGATTTAAATGTTAAATATTTGATGAATATGATATGATTTGGAAATCTCTACCTGTGCGATGTGTAAGATATATTTGTAAGAAACATTTTAGTGAAAGAGATCAATAATTAAAATTATAGATATGTTACTTATTACTTGATATATTGTTTGAGGATTTACAGATTTGTATTAGTGGATGGTATATTTAACGTTTAAAGTACGAACATAATATGAGTAATAATTAAATTAATTTACAAAGGATATTGAGTTTATTTTATATGAAGCTATGTAGAGTATGCAATTTATGTAGTGACCAAGGATTTTCCAAAGGATAGAAATGTATCACAAATGAGGCGAGTAAAGGTTTCACCATCAAGTGTAATTATTCAACAGGAGTGAAACCTAACCTAAAAGTACCAAAGATAGCATGTGGTCAACTACCTAGGAAGATGAAAATGCTATTTTTAATGACTTTCCTTAGCTATTCGATCAAATGGTGTAGTGAATCAGATGATTGCACAACTTAGATACCACTGTGGGAGTGTCTAAAAACATGTCTTATTAAAATTTTTGATACATTCAAATAATACACCCAGGATTGAGTTTTCAACATGATATGATGGTGTGGCTGGAGACATGAGGCACATGTGTGGTTCTTTAACACTAGTTGTTACGATAATGAGGGTGAATGCTCATGATGAATATGATATGCAAAGGGGATTATGATGTTAAGATTTAAGGTTACAATGACATGTGGTTAGTTTATCATGTGATGTCATGATATGTCCTTTATGCCTATATGTTGATGTTATAACTTATGAGGGTATTTCTTATGGGTAATCATACACAAATTCCTAGATATCTATGAGAATGTATTTATTTACTATCCATAATGTGGTGATTAACAATGATACAGTTACCATGATGACATGTAAAGCACTGGCATGTGGATTATTTTTTATGATGTTATGATTATAGCTAATACTTTGGATGCATGTTGACATGTGTGGTGATCTGTTGTGAACTCCAAATGGGCCAAGAGGGTCGATTATTCGATGACATCGCGGGAGCTCATACCCATAGGGAGAATATGTAACACCATATGGGCTAGGGACAAACTCAATCAACACTACACATGCCATGGTTCCTTTGTCTTGTAGATTCTCAAGGGATAACTCTTGAAGGGTTGTGGTCCATTCTGGAGGAGGCCAGAAGAGCCCCATATTGTAGGGAAAGAGCCCCGTATTGGATTTGGATGTCAAGTCCTGGAAGGGTGTAAGGAATTCGGGCGTTCAGGGTCGTGCACCTTAGGGAGTGTGTGTAGGGGAGTGGTCCACTGCGAGATCTTGCCACACCGGGATCTGATGCCTCGCCTTGGGGCAACATTAACCCGAGTCGGGCACAGCTCTGGAGCTAGCTCTGGGCGGTGCGTACTGGTGAGGCTTATACCCAGTCTCCAAAAGTGAAAAAAGACAAATATTTCGATATTTTCATTGTTGTGAAATATTCGACGGCTCACTAGTTATACTAGTTCAACAAAGGTGTTAGAAAACATGAAGTAATAAATAACTAGATAAATAAACAAGCAATTATTCAACTTAACTTTTGGACGCCTAAGTTCCTTAAAGAGGAGGAGTATTTAATGTCCCTAATAATGATAAAAAATAAAAATAATAATAAATAATATAACACAATTAAATAAATAGTAAATACGTTAATAAAGAATAAAAAGAATAAAATAAAAATAAATAAAATAGTAAATAATAACTAGAGTTCTGAAGCATAGTAAATAAATAAGTGAAGTACAAGAGTAAAAAAGAATAAATTAAGAAAGAGTTAAAACTAAGAAAAACTATAAAAAATAAGTAAAGTTAACAAAAAAGTAAAAATGAATAAAATAAGATAAAGTTAAATTAAGTAAAACTTAAAATAAAGAAATAAAGGTTGCATGTTGACACAAAGAATGTGTGCATGTGGTTCCTTCCATTGTTCGTCTATTTAATAGACATTGAGGCATATTCATTCATCATTTTTTTTTTTTTCTATCCACTTCTTGGGAGAAAGGATTCTTCCGGTAGTAGTACATTGATCGTAGGCTCTCGTGTACAATCGGGAAAGATTATACACCGAGCTTGCCGATTGGGTGGAGAGTTGTCCCCAAAACTTTGGTGGTGCTTAGCAAGATTCAAAGCCAGCATTCAACTTTGGAGTTTCTACAAGGAATAATCGTTGTTGTTACCAAATGTTTCTTGTTCCCGTGTTTCTAATTTATATGTTGATTAGTTAAACAATTTTTGGTGTTGATTATTAATTTCATATTTGATATAATTAATGGCATGTTAAATTTGGCGTTGTTAAAAACCCTAAGAGATGTATTTCCATAAGAACGTATGCTTCGGTACATTTTTGAAGGAAAAAGAGCATGCCCTAAAGAATCTATGATATATCTGCTGGACAATTTTGAGGATAGTATATCATGTGATTCTATTGAGGAAGAAGGGCCGAGTGCGTACATTGTCGAAATAGGGGCACCTCAATAGATTCATATAAAGAAGGGTTTCCTAAACAAAATGTCGAGGGAATCTAAGAAAACATCTCAAAAATATACTCATGTACAACCGTGTGAAAAAGAGGAAATTGGATAAGCGACTGTGGAAAGAATCGTGAAGAGAGTGCAAGTAATTGTTACATCGCTATCTACTCCTAATGTATGAGGAATATACCGACAACAGTAAATCAAATGAGTTTCCGAGGGGACAAACATAATGAAGAGAAAGAAGAATAATTTGTAAAAGAACATACCCCAACACCTTAATTTCCATTTTTTTGTTCAAACAAAAATTCAAAGGAATTCCGAGGAACAACAAAAAGAGGATAGCTCAAAAAGGAACAAGAATGTGTATCTTTACAAGGTAAGTTTGAAACTAAACTCCTTATTCAACAAATTAATAAATTTAAGGAGGTAAATGAGAATTTAAGGAAAAAAATTTACCATGGTTTATGCGCTCAATGAAAAAAATGATTAGAAATCCCATTTAAGTGGTAGAAGCACTTACCATTTTGTGGAAAGTTCAACCACTATTTCTCTTGGAATTCAATTTGGAGAGTGATGGAATAAGACCCAAAACTATTGTTCCATAATAACGGTTGAAGTTGTTCCTATTACAGGAAAACAACAGCTGAAGTAGAGTTAGATGGAGATGTTAGGATGGAAATCATGCGTAGTATTGAAATGAAAATACTTGTTGTGGGATATTGGGATATGAAATTTACACTTTTTCACTAATTTTTCTTCCTTTTCTTTACCTTTTTATTCTCAAGACCACACCGCTAACGTAACAACCATTATCAACTATGTCTCTTTTTATATGTCATCCTTATGATCCAATTATACTTGTAATTTGGCATGATAACTACTATCTTAGGTTATTTTTCTCGTAAAACTAATAAATTGTGATGTTAAAGGGTTATGGGTCTATTTTAGATGTTATGATCATACTTTCCAGCTTCTTTCCTCGCCACGCGATAGGCGATGACCTTGGGCCGAGCATTGTTTTACACGTGAAGATCTATTTGTACGCGCTAACTTCTTCAATTAGTTATGAACACTAAATTTAAAAATCATCCGGTGAAAAGATAGTTCGATTGTCAAAGGATAATTTTATGGACAATGGCAATGAAATAATTAGGATTTTCTATCGATAATTATTGTAATTTGGAAAAGTTGTTACAAATTTGTCCTAACCATGGAATTTTTTATCAAATTGTTAATTTGTATTCTCAAATTATATCACATGAGAATCACTAGATTCTCATGATGATCTTATCACTAGTAATATGAAATTATAAAGATGTGTACTATTCACCCACGCAAGACATACCCATAAACAAACATAAACAATGATAAGAGGGGGAGAACCAATATCGTAATTCTGTATGTTTCACTAATGCAAACTTCAATAATTAGTGGAGCCACACTCTTTTATCTACTAGCTCGTGTGTTGTGTAGTGTTATTGTTATTATTATTTTTGGTCATTTTTTAATGATTGTATAATTTTAACGATTGTATCGTGTAACAAACACAGGTCTTTGACTAGTTTTGTTAGGTGAAAGTTATTTAATTCATGTTGCTACAGCTTCTTTATGGTGTGTTCATTTCATTTGAACTTGTGTTTCAACATTTGTCGAGAGAATGGTTTCTAGGAGTGCTTTTATTTTCTCGAATAAGAGTGATACACAACAAAGTGGCTTTATTTTTCATTGTGTGTTTATTTCTTGAGAGCAGGGAAAAGGTTCACACAGCAGAATAACCAAAGTGTTGAGTTGTTGAGAGTGTGATTACAACGTACTAATTTTGATATTCATTAGCATCATTCATCATTTTCCCTTGCATATATTCGTGTAATAGCTTCGTAATAAAAAAACTACCCTGATCGACAATTAATATGAAAAGTTGGAACCTTTTGCTCGAATTGCATGATTTTTTTTTGCCCAAGAGCAAGGTGAAGAAAAACCCATACAATAAATTTCACATAATGCAAGTCAAAACAAAACTTGGAATGTTGTATGAAATATGGAAGCATAATTATTTAAGGGTAAAAGTAAACATACAATAATTCAAAATGTGTAAAATAATTAAATAACCGTTCAACATTTGAATTAATCATATTGGCCAAAATCGATGTTTCTCACATGCATTTTAGTGAAGTAAGGAAAATTTATTGTGTCACAAAATGCACACCCAAACCTATTTCAAGCCCAAATTGAATGATTTAACTTTTAAAGTATTTTTTTCCCTTTGTTAATTAATATTAAATTTTCACATATAAATTTCCGCTAAAGAACATGGCAAATTGGATTGATTTTTTAGGGTTAAACTCAAGGTTTGCAGGTTCCCAAATGATGCCACCATGACCTATACTTAATCGAATACAGTAATAATTATCATTCCAACCCTAAATATAAAACCTTTTATGTAACATAGTACAGTCTCTTTTCATAAAGGAAATATTATATATTGAAATCGAAGTATGCTATTAACAATCGATCATAGTCAGTAATGATCATACCGAAACAACATGCACCTGCCAAGCTAAACCAATTACGCTTCGGTAATGAAATTTTAAAATGGCCATAATTGTATACCCTAACCTTAGGATATAACGTTGCATCATATGTCCATAAATATCCCATATAATCGTGTTTGCCACTTATATACAATCAAATTTTCACATAAGGAATTTCTCAAGCAAAACTTAGAATGTTGTAACAATTCAAAGATGTTTAAAATCATTAAATAATAATAAACAATTTGAATCAATAAAGTTTTCCCTAATTAATGAAGCTCAGGTATGCATTTTAATGAAGACAATTTTGGTCACTTTCTTACAAAAATGCATGCCTAACCTTCATTTCAAGGAAAAATGAACAATGATTCAACTTAGAGAGTATTATTTTACTCATAAGTAACATTAATACAATTTGATATTTTTAATTTTTCACATATATATTATGTTGTTCAAGGACACCCAAGTGGCATGGATTTAAAGGGTAAAGGCACGAAATTTGTGCCTCAAATAAATGCACAAGAAATGTTTAGGAACAAAGTGATGGACTAAGAAAAGTAAAACTTTTATTTTAATAGCTGAAACTTGTAGTTTTTTGGTCAAAATGCTACAAGTAAGGTTGCATGACCTTATTTTTAGAAGTAATTAGGTTTAAATGTTTCCAAGGGATAGATAAAGAGACAAAACCTAGGGTTTTCAAGGTCTATTTTAGGTTTTTTTCTATTGTAACATATTTTTAGGGTTTTAAGTTTAAGATTAGGCTTAAGTGGCCTAGTTAGGGTTTGAATATAAATAGGTAAGGAGAAAGGAGACAAATAGGACAAAGTTCTTATTTATTGTTTTAATAAAATGAAGTTCAAGTAAAGATATAACAATGCAAACATGTGTAATATATTTAAATAAACAATCTAAAATTTAATCACCGTATCGCTAACAAATGACCATAGCATTTTAAAGAAGCAAGATAGTTTTCTTTCTTACTTCACAAAAAGGGCAGCACACCTAACCTTCA
This sequence comes from Pinus albicaulis, assembly GCA_034641835.2. Taxonomy (NCBI): domain Eukaryota; kingdom Viridiplantae; phylum Streptophyta; class Pinopsida; order Pinales; family Pinaceae; genus Pinus; species Pinus albicaulis. The sequence goes on along the minus strand of CM076571.1, from coordinate 362,199,397 downwards.
TTTCAAGACCAAATTAAATGATTCAACTTCTTAGGAGTATTTTCAAACTGTAAATATTTTTTTTAAAGTTTGGTAGGACTACATCTTCAACGTGTTCAATATATCACCCCGATCGAGGTGAGGACAAACTGAACCGATGACTTAACATCAAGGAGTTCCCTAACATAGCACCTAACACCGTGTATCCAAGACCTCGTGACCTACTCAGTGTAACATTAATACTATTAAATATTTTTTATTTTTCACATATACGATCGTGTTTTTCAAAAATACTCGAAATTGCAAGGATTTCAAAGGGTAAATGGTAAGGTGATTATGTGCCTCAAATAAATTCACACCAAGAATGTTTGCGAACAAGGTGATGGTGGACTAAGAAAAATTAAATATGAATTTTAATAGCGAAACTCGTAGCTCGTTAAAATCCCTATACAAGCTGATGACTCTATAATTTAAGTAGTAATTGGGTGTATATATTGCTTATGTGATATATAAAGAGACAGTACCTAGTTTGTAGGGTCTATTTTTAGGGTTTTTTCTATATTAAACACTTTTTTATGGTTTTAAGTTTAATATTAGGCCGTATGACCTGTTAAGGCATTTAATACATAAAGGTTTAAAAGCGTTCTTAACGCAAAAGGGACATTTACTCATTTATGAATAACTATTTACATGATGGAAATTTGGTTAATTCTACCCATGAGATATGATGGCCATCTTATATGCCATACAAATATTTAATCTCATTTTTAAAAGTGTTATTTTTAATAAATCGCATCTTATATCTAAATATTAAATTTGGATTTTTTATTTTGTGTCTAACAAAATATAGGAGTAAAGGAACAAAGTTAAATCACCATATAAACAATTTTATTCACTTAATAAAATTTTATTTTGTTTATAAAAGTGATTTATATAAAAATAAATCAATAAGTTATAAAATAAACTCATTTTCTGCATATTTTCATGCTTTATTCAAAGGTACATTTTTTGCATTCAACAGTATTTGTCATAATTTATTCAATGCAATTTTCAAGGTCTATGTAGCGTGTATCTTCGCATTCAACTAGCATTCTCGATCACAGATAATGATGGCTCCACTGAAACAAAACACCCTCTTCTCCAAACAATTGAAGTACACCGGGTTCCCAAGAGAAGTTCACACCAACAAATTCAAAGAGTGTGTTAAGATATTGAGAGATAAAGATAACTATCCACCAAGTATGTTAGATATCCCACCAAGATCACGTTTATAGTTTTATATTTGGACAATTCGATTTACAAAAGATGAAACAGATGAGGCCATAGAAAATTATGATGATAATGTCATGAGTTAAAAATATTTACACGCAGGTTTAACTAGGACCCAATTGCATGGTTGTAAGAGCAACAAAAAATTACAATAACAGGGGGTACAATATTTAACTTCTAAGAAAACCCTAAGGTATAAAAATATTCAAATGGTTGGAAAAATATGTGTGAAAAAGTATTTGTTCCAAGGAATGACGAAAATGTGGTGACGTTCTCAAAGACTACACAAATCTCTGATTCGGTTGTCCTTAAGACAATTATGAATTATCATAAGCTTCATATTTCAAGATTGGAAGGAGGTTAGTTATTCATTGGGTTGAAGGCATGGCTATAACCCCCTCATATCCGTTTGCTAAAAATACATTCTTCTCGTGTAAGAAATTAAAATTAGCAAGGTTAAGTTTAGTTTCCTAAGGAACACCGCAAAAATTGGTTGATTTGTATCGACCTTGTGTTGAAACAAGTCCTCCTAAAAATTACATTAGGAAATCGTTAATCAAAGAAAATTCATCGAGAAGAACTCGAACATGTCGAGGGTGGAAAATTTTGTTGATGGGCTTTTCATGTCGAAGATATAGTTGCTAGTGTCCTAGAAAACTTACATAAAATGGATGAAGACGAGGAGAAAGAAGGTATAGACCATTATAAGGTAACATTTAATGATGCTTTTTTATAATATAAAATTATTTTCAAACAAAGTGAACCTCAATTTCCATTTTATGGGTAATTGAACATCTACATTCCAAGTTTAAAGTTCAGTACAACTAAAACATAGTTTCGACAATAAATTTATTTTCTCAATACACATAGATGATCCATTACAAATAAGTCAAAGAATGATATTTATTATCGACATACAACCTGAAGGAAAAGTACAAGTCACGGTGAGGCGGTATATTCTCGTGATATTATCTTGTGGAACTTCTTGAGGTATTCTTTCGTGATTTGATGGTGAGCGTTGGGCAAGAAGGCAAGTTCAATTTGGACACATCGTTCCTCAAAGAACGTAAATCAAATTTTTGTCTATGCCTTACACTCTTTTTAGAGAAAGAGCATTTTTCTTCACAAAATAGTTTATCATGCAACACTTCAACTTTGGGGATCCCAGTCGGATTATTATAGGGGATTTTAACGAACATCTTCTCTTGAGGAAAAAAAGGTGGGATTCGCTATTTAGAAAGTGGATTCAAAACAAATTTGCAAATAGTTTGGAGAGATATAGTTGGTGGATGTTAGGAAAAAATAATGCATATTCACTGAATAATCATAAAGAGGTAAAAATTCACCAAATCTCTCTTTATATTTGATTGTTTTATAGCTTCGTAGTTCATTATCCATAAAGATATTTTTTTTGAAGCCTATATCCTCCTTCACTTGGACCGATCACTACCCCATCGCATTGGAAATTGACTTTATGAAACTCCATGTAATCGCCATTTTCATTTTGAGAGCTTCTATTACAAGCATCGTATTTTCGGAGAAGGTTAAAGTATGGTGGAACGATTACCGCAAGGATGCCGTAATAAAATGCGTACATTCCAGCCTTACACTTAAAGAATTAAAAACCCAATTGTGTTTATGGACAATTTTTTAAACCAGTATGATATATATTCAATGAAATGTATCATAGTAGAAGGTCATATGATCGATTTATTTTCCAAGATGGTATTACCTTTAATCGCTTCGAAATGAGAAGGAAACAAGACAATATTTTATGGCAAAGTCAAAAACATGGTGTTCAATGAGTTAAAGGAGGGCAACATTTGATTTTTTCACGAATCGATGACACATCATCGTCATAACTGTGTTTTCTCATTGTTGGGTAGATATGGTCGAAACTAAACCATCAATATATTGAAGAATAAATTATCGTAGTAATCAGATTCTTAACCAGGCTTTCTATCTCAACATCTATTATTATTGTAATCACAAAATTAATTCCACAAATTATTATTCGGAATATAATATAGAGGCTTATGTGACTAATGTCTTATTATGAGGTAGAGACTATTTTTTATGTCAATGACACAACAAGTTTCCGGGCCAAATGGCTTCGCTTGCATTTTTCAAAGCTCTTTGCAAGATCACGTCGAAGAAATCAGAGTTGGTGATAATCTCAATATTCATTTTATGGCGTATTAAATGCTACATTCTTTACTTTGATTCTAAATTAGGTAAGTTAGAAGACCCCAGTGGCTTTCACCTTTTTCTTTGTAATCGTTATTTATCATAATGATCCGAATGAAATTTACATTCATCTACGTTATCTTATCTACCCATGTTATCCATCCACCCATGAACTACCCATGGTATCTATCCACCCAACAATGGTTCGCCCACATATTGTAAGCGAGCATTCATCCATGATATTCATCCACCCATGCACGTATCCACCCATGGTATTCATCCACATGGAATTTACCCATGGTATTGTTGGTATTCACCTATGGTATCCACCCATGGTATTCATTTTTGCTGGTATTGTAATCTCCAAAGGCTACAAATAACAAGCCTGTGCTTGTAAAAGCGTACGTATGGTCCACCACAATGTAAATTTGCGTTTGCTCCTTATATTTTAATAAAACAAGTTTCTTTGTGGTTTTATTTGCTTTGTGTTCTCTCTTTTTTTTCTCTCGTATTCTAGACCACAGGACCCCAGCGTATCTATTTCCAACTTTTTAGACTGGGGAGGTAGCGGTGAGCACCATGGTGGATGAATATCATGACAGATGTCACCCCTATAACACCATGGTGGAAGAAATGAATGGGGTGGATGAACACTAGTAGCTTCCATGACATTTACAATATAATGGTAAATTCCATGTGATGACAACATGGGCAGATGAACACACTTGTTGATGCCATTTTCCATCTTGGACTATTCCTCCCCCTTCCTTAAGAAGCAATGGTCCCCATTGCACAAGCCTTCCTAGGTTTCTTTTGAATATGAAGAGCCACCGAAGAGAAGGGTTTTGTGTAGTTAACCCACAATCGTGATGAACGAAGATCCGTGACAGAGATACCCTATCATGTCAGGACTAACCTGGGATATTGACAAGAAAGTGCCTAGCAAATGGACTTCGATGAAGTGTGGTTCGTGGATGAACCAAAACCGCAACAAACAAAGATCCAAGGACAGAGATACCTCGTAAGCTGTTTGTGACCAATCGTGTTACCACGTTGTGTGGCCTAGTAAATGGACATCGATGAGAAGGATTTTTGTGCGTCGACCCATAAATCAGATGCTAATTGTTGATGAAGTATATGCCTATATAATTCTGGGGTGGTTTTATTCATCAGTAATTTTTGCTTCTCATCGATGACTAAAATACTTATCCTAGATTTCAGAAACAAAGTTCATGAACATTGTGAGTTCTAGAAATCTTCACCGCCTTCATTATCCTTAGGATAAATTTTCAGTTTATCATCCTTTCATGCTTGCTGCTGTACCGCTTACCCCAAAAGACCTATCATGGGCTCATGTTGTCTATTTTTTCTTGTCCTGTCACTCCTTGCCTCAAGCCCATTGTTCTTTTACTTCCAAACCCCTCCACCGCTACCCAAGGTCACCAACCAATCAACTTCTCTTATGTCTCCAAATGCACTGAAGAATTGATGATCTCAAAACTATCTTAGGCTCTTTAGATAAATCAAGTACATTTGATTTTGGATCTTCAATACATCACTTTGTCCAAAACTTTGTTTTACACCTTAATAATCTCAAGTCCAAACATTAAAGCAAAGACCGAGTCCAAAGAGCTTCCCACTAGGTCATTTAGGGTTTTATAGGGTTGTGGTTGTTTTGATGATATAAGTAACTATTTTTCATATGCCAAAAAGGTAAAATCAAAGAGGATGAAGATCAACAAGTGGTTGTCCAAAGGAGATTGGGAAAACTTTCCAAGGAAGGCTCTCTTTGGCCAAGCACAAAGTCTGCAAAGGAAAACTACCCATTTTGACATTTCAAAGTGGGTTTCAAGGTGGCTATCACAGAACTAGGTAAGGTAAGAGGCCAACTCATCACTAAAGACACCCACAAAGAAAGGAGAGGCGCACGTTCATTTTTAGAGAAAACTAGGGGTTTTCAGGGGATCTTTTCTTGGTTTCATGACCCTCCATGATTAAATCATCAACAAGTATTATATCTCGATGCTTTTGCTAATTTCCTCCTATCCTTAACACTCTCCACAAACACTTCCCATCACCCTATCCTCGCAATCACTATCACAAACCTAGCTCATTGCCACAAATTGATGCGTTTGTGACCAGGGCTCCGTGTTTTGAAATTTTGACCCCTTCCCCTCACTAAATTCCTAAAATTACACTTCCTACCCCAACATCTATCCCTATCCCCTGTGTAAAATTTCCCCCAAGAATTTATACAACCCTTAACCCCTACATTCCCCTCTCTCTCATAGCAAATTCTAAATCCTCACACCAAACCCTATTTTCCTCTTCCAACCAAGCTAGGGTTTGACATGAAAGGGATAGCAAGAGAAAAGGATTCATTTCAAAGATCATGAAAACAATAATATGTCTATACCAGATCATAAAAATCATGCCTCCGTCATTTTCCTGCACCTGTCCCAAGAGACAAGCCATGGTGTCACATACAGGGCTAATTTTGTTTAAAATTGTGTTTTGGACTCAAACAGTAGATGAATTTAGCAAAAATGAGAGAATTTTTTGTCCATAATAGGGCGAATAATAAAAACTCCTTCAAATGCATACACAGTATCATGGTTTTGGAGAAATGTCAAAATACACGTGTTTGCCATGAGATTTTCATACATGCTCAGAGGACTTGGGAAAATCTGGCTTTTCTCAAATGAGTATCAAAAAATGACTTTGCTTCATGAGTCAAAAGAAAACTAAACTTTAATATCTTTCCAATGATATATCATGAGCTCAATTTTGATTTCGAGAAGGTATCCAAAAGTGGTTCGCAACAACTATGCATTTCCTCGCATCACCACAATTTTTTTCACTTTGAAGAACAGATGGCCTACTTTTTGAATGTAAAATCAAATGAATAAAATCAAGAATATCAAACTAGACTTCCATATTTCCACCAGCCATCCCACCTCGACACTCAGGAAGACTTCCAAAAGCCAGCAACAAAAGCACCACGCTCCGGCGTACAGGAGCGCCCGCGCTCAAAGGCTCCAAGGCGGAAACCGGTTTTTGCTCAAATTTTGGGGTTTTAAAACACAACAAGAAGTTTTCAAAGGTATTTTTCATCCCTACACCTTTGTTTTTGATCTTTGACACCTGAAAGTCAAATAAACACAAAAATACCAAGTGATGTCAGACCAAATAGCACTTCCATATTCACCTCCAAAGTCACACAGGTTCTTCAAAAGGTATCATCATGAAAAGCACAAGAGGAGCAACGTTTTATCTTACCTTTGAACTCGGGATTTGAAAATTAGCTGCCAGTAATTTCAATATACCTCTTAAAACACAAACAAGAGAAAAGTTACTTCAATGATGTCTAGCAAAGGAGCACTCGCATATACCAATCACATCGCTCGGTCTAGATTTCCATGTTGATATTTACAAAAGGATATACACCATACAGAGCCTTATAAAGCAAGAGGGCATTAGGTCCAAGTTATTTATCAATGATAAATGGAAATTTCACTTTGTTTCTTATTATTATTCTTTTCACAAACAGCAATAAATGTTGAAATAGCCAAGATTCGTGTTTAATAGAACCTCCTTTCCAAAAGCAAGAAGAGGTTAGAAGTAATAATGATGGAAACCTCCTTCAAAATCGTAGGTTAGAAGCACAATGATGGAAACCTCCTTCAAAAACAGAGGTTAGAAAACATTATCGTGATTCTCTTCCCTTCACAAACAAGCAAGAGGGCCGCATGTTTAAGAAACTTGTAGCCCTGGGATTTAATTACTTCTCCAAAGATGAACAAAGACAGAACATCACAAGATTAAAATTGTGTTGAGAAAGGTTTTTGTGAAAAGAAAGGAGAAACAAACAAGGAAACAAATGAAAGATGATAAGTTAAAGGCCTCTTTCACATCAAAAGCCAAATATTGACATAATGATGCTAACAAGCCTCTGTTCTTATGTTTATGAAATCTTTCTTCAAAGGATGAATCAGAGGTTATAATTTTGATTAAAGTAGCCTCATCTGAATGGTAAAAGGATTAGACTAAGCTCTGTTTCCAGTGACTTATGCAACTGATATAAAGAAACAATCCACACAGATGGTTTACGTGAAAAGATCATTTTTCATTTAAACAAATCCATTATGGTTTATCAAAGATACTCCCTCCAAGTGATGAATAAAAGGGCAAGCGCCAAGATTAACTTTTCCAGCTCTTTTAAAAAACAGAGGGCACATTGTAAAAATAGGTGAAACTTTCACAGTTTGAAAGGCCACCTTCGAAAGGACAAAAAGGCACATTGTATGATAAAGATAAGCTCTTTATATTTTAAAGTTGATCTCTTTGGTAAACAAGCAGAAGGAGAAAACACATGGTTTCAAGACCTCCTTCTCTTCATAAAACAATGGATACATAGTGGTTTCAAAAGGCTGCAGTGGTAATGTGTTTATGAGCCCCTTTTAGATGATGTACTAGGTCACAGTTTTGGAGAAGACCATTACAATCTTTCCAAATACCTCTTCCAATGGATAGACAAAGAACACTTTCCATAATCAAATCACATGTTTCTTGTCTAAATTTTCAAAGAGACACAGTGCTAAGAGAGACAAAAATACATGATAGTAAAGCCAACAGCCAAAAAACAAGATGAAAACAATGATAATGAAGATAAGGGCAATCTTCATAAAGGAGCTGAAAAAAATGATGATAGTAAAGATGATTCACAAAAGGATGGAAAAAGCATAGATAAGGGAGGAGAAAGTCCCCAAGGGAAAAGTGAGGAAAACAATGAAGATAGTGGCAACATGCAAAAAAGCAGATGAACGCAGTCACAGTGATGACAAACAAGCACAAAACAGTGAGCCAAACTCAAAACTGCCCGAAAGAGGCGTCTGGTAGAAAAAGTGGAGAAAGGCATATCTAGGCTGGAAATCTTGGCCTCAGCTTCCTTGCATGCTTCTAAGATCCCATAAGGGGCTTGCTCACCAAAATTGAGCAAATATTGACATGATTTTGTTTTTTGTGTTTTTTGGCCCTAATTGCACATTTTTCTAGGCACTGCAATGGGTGCTAGGAGCATCCTCAGCTCATGAAAGTCATTTTTTTTGGATGGATTAAATTTGGGGGTAGCTACTCACAAATTTTCAGATCCAAAGGAGGTTTTTTGGTCCCCCAAAGAGGCAAAAATTAGTCAAAATTCACCTTTTTGCCTCACTTATCAGCAGATGAGACCCTCCTGGGTTTTTTCACTCAGTCCACCTTTTGACAGACTTCCAGGGATCATTTTGGGAAAAATCAAGTAGTTCCAGAAACTAGACATCCAGGGATTTCCAACGAGCTATCACGGGCCTTGTTTCGATATCAAGAGGTCTCTAAAAAGTTGTATGCACAACATGCTTCTTTCTACTGCTACGCTTCTGTAACATTTTGGCTTAAAAAGCAGTTTTCTGAATATGCTCATCCAAATGTGCGTTTAGCTATTTTTATCTCCATGTCAGTGATTAAAATTCAATTTTATTTCTATTATTAGCTTAAATAGATATTTTTGAAGATATTTTGTGCCTTGGGCTTTGCAAAGCCTCAAGGACAAAATCAGAGATTTGTATTAGGCCAATGGCCTTCTAGATGCTCTAGGAGGGATTCTTTCTCTTTGGCCTATATAATCCAAGAGAATGCATTGTAACCAGAGGCTGAACTTGATTTTATAGAGCAATACATGGTATTACAAGCTTTGAAGAAATACTTTGTCTCATGAAGTGGATAATTTATTGATTGACTTCAATGGTGGAGAAGGACTGTTTGTAGGATTCCTTGGCTTGGTGAATGGTATAGTGTTCCTTATCTATTATGTTTACTTAGTTTATCATACATGTTTTCATGCTTCTTGCTTGCTGTAGGTCAGTAAAGAATATATTTGAGACATGCCCATGGAGGCACCTCAAGTTTCCTGATTCATTACAACTTTTATGTTTTTCTTCTTTCTTGGTTATGTCAAAGAATTCTTAACTGCTCTTTGATACCCTAAGAACTTGCTATTAATTTCATTAATGGCTATTATGTATGCTATCTATTATGATTCACAGTATGACCTGCTTACTCATAGCTAACCAAAACCCCATCACTGAAACCTTTCTTTGAATATTTGATTGTCCTAGTTAAACCAAATAGGTCTTGTTTCGATCTTGCCCTTTTCCCATGCTCTGAAATCTTATTTCAAAGTTCCCGATAGCTCAAAATATGATGTTTAGGAGTTCCCTCTTCATAGATTGAGTTGTTTGTTTGTCTTATTTGTTTTCCCCAAAGTGTGAAGGTGATTTTCCCAAAGTTAGAGGGCCTTATACTTCTATGTATCACCTGAATGTTTATTTTATGCATCTATCAGTTTGAGTTTCATTTATAGTGATTAATGGTTAGCCATACCGCATGGATGTTTGCTGTAAAACTATTTATAATTAAAACCTCTTTGTCTCTCAAAAAATTAGTGTCCATCTCATTTCACTTCACCTAAAAGAATCCATTTATCTCGTCCAAATCGACCTGTAATATTCCTTGTCCACCCTTTGAGGCAGTCTCAAACTTATCGACCCCATAGCCCAGTTGATCTGAAAATTTTTTGATCTAGTTATCCTTTGATCAGTTCGCCCTCAAAAAACCTAAAACAAACCAAAACATGCTTAACAACTACCCTAAAATCAAATACATAGAAAGCAAACAAGTTTACATCCTTTGCACAAATAGAGAGAGCCCTCTCTGAGTCCAGGAAGGCTAGGTCCTAGGGCTCCAAAGTTGGTTTGATGTTACCCTGTCACTTGGCTTGCCAATATGCCAAATCATGGGACGCTAACATAATGGCGATCACGGTGGGACCTTCTAAGTTAGTGACAATCTAAGTACACCTTAGGACTCCAGAAATCCCTTGTCTTCAAGAATATCTAATGAATTAGCCACCTCATCGCCACCACTAACATAAATGGCGATCACGGTGGGACCTTGAAAAACATCCTAGGTATCCCTTAGGACCTCTCAATATCTCAGTCAAACTTAGAAAACTTAAGTGTTGTCTGAAGAGTAGAAACTAGCTCTTTCACCATCTTAGAAAAATGATGATTCAGCTATAGAACACTCTTACAAAGCTTAGGGCTACATATAGGAACTGAGAAAACCCCAAAAAACATCCCTAGATTTGTTTTTTATCAGTTATTGGTGGTGGACCATAACCACATATCTCTAAAAACAACAAAAACATCCACCTGGCGACTCCACAACTCTCAATAGACCTAAAGACTCCACTGGAGGAAGAAACTGAAACATGAACAATCATCCTAGAAAGAAAAAGCACTCAGGCCTTAGTTGGATTCAAGAAATTATTGTCTTTATATATAACTATGTTCTATCCTACTTTGAGTCTGATCAAGAATACACTGATGAGATCTACATTAATCATTGCAAAGATATCAAACCTCGAAAAGCTAAGTCTAAAATTTCAGACCATGAGTAGACTTATACACCTGTGCTTACCCCAAATTCACCTATGGAAAACCTAGTGAAACATGAGCCTCATGCTGCCTTTCCCACTCTGGATGAAACCTCAAACAATCATAAATATCTTTTTACACTACCTATATCCATAATGGTCCCAGAAAGATACAAGCCTTTGATTTTACCTCCCATCTTCCAAGCCCTCCCTGCAAATCTTCAAAATAAATTACCCAGATTTGATGGAGAAAGCTCAAAAGTCACTGCTAAAGAGCACATCCAAAATCTTGAGAATTTACTTGGCCTTTTTGAAATAGAAGAAGATGATGTGCGTATTATAATGTTTGCCTTATCATTACAAGGAAAAATTAAGAGTTGGTTTAAGGACCTTCCAGCTGCAAGCATTGCCAATTTTCATCAGTTCACTCAAATCTTCCTAGATAGGTGGGTGGTCATGGGTAATAAAGTTCTCATCATAGAGGAATACAATCATTTAAAAAGACAACCAGGGGAGACAATACAAGACTTTTCATCCAGGTTCAATAAAGTATACCATGCAATGCCTGCTAACATAAAGCCACCCCTAGGATGGGCTCTTTCGCACTACCCAAATTATTTTGAACCAGAGATGGTTTTCTGGATAAGAGAAAGAGATCCTATGACCCTAGAAGAAATGCAAAGGATAGAAATTGATGTGGAAGTCAACATACTAAATAGAGAGGCATACCTAAGAATTATAGAGAAAGATAAAGAAAATCAAGAGAGACTAATATCTTTAGAGGAAAAGTTGAAAAAATTGATATATACATTCAAAAAACTAATGCTTCTACTTGACAGGAAAAGTAAAAGACACAAATTTAAGGTTAACACTGTTTATTCAAACCAACCTACACTTTTTCCTCGGGAAGAACACACTCAACCATTACAAGACAAGGGTAACAAACAAAATGGGCCTAATAAGAAATTTGCAAATGAAAACATAGAGGAATTCTCTAAAGAATCTATCAACCATCGTGAAATCACAGAATCTGAAATGGAAGAAAAAAAAAACCTGTAGGATCTCTACCTTTATGCTTTGAGTCATTTCAGATCATACAAGAAAATTGGCCGCCTAATAATCTATTAGAGGCAACTCATGAATCCCATGCTTATTATCCCGAACATCAAGAAGAGTTGGTTGAGGATGAAATCAAATCTGAAATAGAAGAAAAAGAAAAACCTGTAGGATCTCTACCTTTGTGCTTTGAGTCATTTCAGTTCATACAAGCAAATTGGCCTCCTAAGAATCTATCCGAGGCAACTCATGAATCTCATGCTTATTATCCCAAATACCAAGAAAAGTTGGTTGAGGAGGAAACCAATCAAGAAATGAAAGAGAACCCACAGGATCTCTCTAAAGGCACAAGTGATGATTCATCATCTCTTGTAGGCGAGGCCCAAAAAGACATTTATCCTCTTTGTTGTAGTTATATCCAAAGGGAGATAAAATTGCCTCCCTTTTTAACTGAAGAAGAGATAGATCAACTCATAAACATACAGTCAGCCTGTCTTGATTTTCCTCCTGATCTTAACTATCACATAGCAGAAAACAAATTTGTAAATCTTAGATAAATCAAGTAAATTTTATTTTGGATCTTCAATACATCAGTTTGTCCAAAACTCTGTTTTACACCTAATAATCCCAAGTCCAGTTTTCAAGTAGAGACCAAGTCCAAAGAGCCTCCCACTAGGTCATTTAGGGTTTTATAGGTTGTAGAGTTATTTTGATGATCTAAGTCACTATTTTTCATATGCCAAAAAGGTAAAATAAAAGAGGATGAAGATCAACAAGTGGTTGTCCAAAGGAGATCAGAAATTATTCCAAGGAAGGCCTCTTTGGCCAAGCACAAAGTCTGCAAAGGAAAACTACCCATTTTGAAATTTCTACAAGGGGTGTCAAGGTGGCTATCAGCAGAGAACTAGGTAAGGTAAGAGGCCAAATCATCACTAAAGACACCTACAGCAAAGGAGAGGGAGCATGCCTATTTTCAGAGAAAACTAGGGTTTTCAAGGGAAATTTCTTGGTTTCATGACCTCCATGATTAAATCGTCAACAAGGATTATATATTGATGCTCTTACACCTCCTCCTATCCTTAAAATACCTCCATAAACACTTCCCATCACTCCTATCCCTCAGAATCATCATTTTTCTACAAAACCTAGTATATTGCCACAAATTGACACTTTTTAAGACTAGCCCTGTGTTTTGAACTTTTGGACCCCTTCCCCTAACTAAATTTGTGAAATTCCACTTTCCCCTAATCCCTAACATCTATCCCTATCCCCCAAAATTTCCCCAAGAATTTATACAACCCTTAACCCCTACATTCCCCTCCCTCTGCAAGGCAGTCCTAAATCCTCACACCAAACCCTAATTTCCTCTTCCAACTAAGCTAGGGTTTGACATGAAAGGGAGGAAAAAGAGAAAAGGATTCATTTCATAGATCATGTAAGCAATAACATGTCTATACCAGATCATAAAAATCATGCCTCCATCATTTTCTAAGAATTCATTCCAAGAGACAAGCCATGTGTCACGCCTAGGGATAATTTTTCTTCAAATTGTGTTTTGGACCAAAAAGAGATGAATTTGGAAAACGTGAGAGAGGTTTTTTTCCATAATAGGGCCAAGAAGAAAAACCTCCTTCAGTTTTTACACAGGTATCATGGTTTGGGAGAAATGTCAAAAATAAATGTGTCACAAGAGATTTTCTGCATAGTTGGAGTGACCTTGGGAGAATCCAGTTTTCTCAAAGGTGGATTATCCAAATGACTTGCTTCATGAATCAAAAGACAACTATACTTGAATATATTTCCAATGATATATCATGAGCTCAATTTGGATTTGAGGAAGGCATCCAAAAGTGGCCTGCAACAGCACTATGCATTTCTGCACCAACTTTCACTATTTTTTGACCAGTGTTGGGACAGTCAGTTTTTGAACAACCAAATGAACACAAAATGAAGAAAATCAAGCATATTTGGAAAATATACTTCCATATATTTCCAATGAGCTGTTCCGGGCCCAATTACAACACCGGGAAGGCTTCCAAAATCTTACTACAAAAAGCGCTACGCGCCTGTGCACAGGAGCGCCGCGCCTCTCCAAAGGTCTCCAAGGGCGAAAAAAACCGGTTTTTGCTCAGATTTTGGGTTTTTCAAACAAAAAAATAAGTTTTAAAAGGTATTTTTCATACCTTTACACCTTTTTTTTGGATCTTTGAGCACTTGGAAAGTCAAATAAACATAAAAGACCAAGTGATGCTGATCAGCAGTGCTCCATAGTCACCTCCAAAGTCAATGTTGCATAGTCTTTCCAAAATGTATCATAATGAAAGGCATAAGAGGAAAACTACCTCTTATGTTACCTTGAACCTGGGATTTGAAAATTAGTCAAAGGAAATTTCAATATACCTCTGAAAACACAGTCAAGAGAAAAGTTAGTTCAATGATGTCTAACAGTGAACACTCTCCATATACCAATCACATTGCTTCTGGTCTAGATTTCATAGTGATATTTTACAAAATGGATATACACCACAGACAGGGCCTTATAAAGCAAAAGGGCATTAGGTTCAAGTGATTTTATCAATGATAAATGGCATAATTTCACTTTTTTTCCTATTAGTATTATTCAAGCAAACATACAAAGGCACAATGTTGAAATAGCTGAAGATTCTATGTTTAATAGAACCTCCTTCAAAAGCAGAGGGTTAGAAGCACAATGATGGAAACCTCCAAAAGTAGAGGGTTAGAAGCACAATGATGGAAACCTCCTTCAAAAAGCAGATGGTTAGAAAAACATTGCTGTGACCTCCTTCACAAACAAGCAAAGGGTCAACATGTTTTTAAGAAACTTCAGAGTCTGATTTGTGCCACTTCCTCCAAAGATGAACAGAGGATACATCACCAAGATTAAAATTGTGTTTGAGAAAGGTTTCTTGTGGAAAATAAAGGTTTAGAAACAATGGTGAAACAAATGAAAGATGATAAGTTAAAGGCCTCTTTCACATCAAAAGCCAAAGATTGACATAATGATGCTAACAAGCCTCTGTTCTTATGTTTATGAAAGCCTTCTTCAAAGGATGAATCAAAGGTTATAATTTTGATTAAAGTATCCTCATCTGAATGGTAAAAGCATTAGACTAAGCTCTGTTTCCAGTGACTTTTGGCATTGATATAAAGAAACAATCCACACAGATGGTTTATGTGAAAAGATCATTTTTCATTTAAACAAATCCATTATGGTTTATCAAAGATATTCCCTCCAAGTGATGAATAAAAGGGCAAGCACCAAGAGTAACTTTTCCAGCTCATTTAAAAAATAGAGGGCACATTGTTGAGATAGGTGAAACTTTCACAGTTTGAAAGGCCACCTTCGAAAGGACAAAAAGGCACATTGTATGATAAAGATAAGCTCTTTATATTTTAAAGTTGATCTCTTTGGTAAACAAGCAGAAGGAGAAAACACATGGTTTCAGGACCTCCTTCTCTTCATAAAAAAATAGATACATAGTGGTTTCAAAAGGTTGTAGTGATAATGTTTTTATGAGCCCCTTTAAGATGATGTACTAGGTCACAGTTTTGGAGAAGACCATTACAATATTTCCAAATACCTCTTCTAATGGATAGACAAAGAACACTTTCCATAATCAAATCACATGTTTCTTGTCTGAATTTTCAAAGAGACACAGTGCTAAGAGAGACAAAAAGACATGATAGTAAAGCCAACAGCCAAGAAACAATATGAAAACAATGATAATGAAGATAAGGGCAATCTTCATAAAGGAGCTGGCAAAAATGATGACGGTAATGATGATTCACAAAAGGATGGCAAAAGCATAGATAAAGGAGGAGATAGTCCCCAAGGGAAAAGTGAGGAAAACAATGAAGATAGTGGCAACATGCAAAAAAACAGATGAAGGAGGTCACAGTGATGACAAACAAGCAAAAAAAGTGAGCCAAACTCAAAACTGCCCGAAAGAGGCGCCTGGTAGAAAAAGTGGAGAAAGGCATATCTAGGCTGGAAATCTTGGCCTCAGCTTCCTTGCATGCTTCTAAGATCCCATAAGGGGCTTTCTCACCAAAATTGAGCACATTTTGACATGATTTTGTTTTTTGTGTTTTTTGGCCCTAATTGCACATTTTTCTAGGCACTTCCATGGGTGCTAGGAGCATCCTCAAATCATGAAAGTCATTTTTTTGGATGGATTAAATTTTGGGGCAGCTACTCACAAATTTTCAGATCCAAAGGAGGTGTTTTAGTCCCCCAAAGAGGAAAAAATCAGTCAAAATTCACCTTTCTGCCTCACATATCAACAGATGAGACCCTCCTGTGTTTTTTCACTCAGTCCACCTTTTGACAGAATTCGAGGGATCAGTTTGGGAAAAATAAAGTAGTTCCAAAAAATAGACATCTAGGGATTTCCAACGAGCTATCATGGGCCTCTTTTCGATATCAGGAGGTCCCTCAAAATTTGTCTACAAAACATGCTTCTTTTTGCTGCTACGCTCCTGTAGCATTTTGGCTTAAAAAGCAGTTTTCTGAATATGCTCATCCAAATGTGCGTTTAGCTATTTTTATCTCCATGTTAGTGATTAAAAGTCAACTTTATTTCTATTATTAGCTTAAATAGATATTTTTGAAGATATTTTGTGCCTTGGGCTTTGCAAAGCCTCAAGGACAAAATCAGATATTTGTATTAGGCCAATGGCCTTCTAGATGCTCTAGGAGGGATTCTTTCTCTTTGGCCTATATAATCCAAGAGAATTCATTGTAACCAGAGGCTAAACTTGATGTTATAAGCAATACATGGTATTGCAAGCTTTGAATAAATACTTTGTCTCATGAAGTGGATAATTTCTTGTTTGACTTGGATGGTGGAGAAGGACTGTTTTTAGGATTCCATGGCTTGGTGAATGGTATAGTGTTCCTTATCTGTTATGTTTCCTTAGTTTATCATACATGTTTTCATGCTTCTTTCTTGCTGTAGGTTAGTAAAGAATAGATTTGAGACATGCCCATGGAGGCACCTCAAGTTTCCTGATTCATTACAACTTCTATGTTTTTCTTCTTTCTTGGTTATGTCAAAGAATTCTTAACTGCTCTTTGATACCCTAAGAACTTGTTATTAATTTCATTAATGGTTATTATGTATACTATCAAGTATGATTCACAACATGCCCTGCTTACTCATAGCTAACCAAAACCCCATCACTGAAACCTTTCTCTCAATATTTGATTGTCCTAGTTAAACCAAAGAGGTCTTGTTTCGATCTTGCCCTTTGCCCATGCTCTGCAATCTTATTTCAAAGTTCCCGATAGCTCAAAATATGATGTTTAGGAGTTCCCTCTTCATAGATTGAGTTGTTTTTTTGTCTTATTTGTTTTCCCCAAAGTGTGAAGGTGATTTTCCCAAAGTTAGAGGGTCTTATACTTCTATGCATCACTTGAATGTTTATTTTATGCATCTATCAGTTTGAGTTTCATTTATAGTGATTAATGGTTAGCCCTACCACATGGATGTTTTCTGTAAAATTATTTATGCTTAAAACCTCTTTGTCTCTCACAAACTTAGTGTCCATCTCATTTCACTTCACCTAAAAGAATTCATTTATCTCGACCAAATCGGCCCTGAAATATACCTTGTCCACCCTTTGAGGCAGTCTCGACCTTATCGACCCCATAGCCCAGTTGATATGAAATTTTTTTGATCTAGATATCCTTTGATCAGTTCTCCCTCAAAAAACCTAAAACAAACCAAAACATACTTAACAACTAGCCTAAAATCAAATACATAGAAAGCAAAAAAGTTTACATCCTTTACACAAATAGAGAGAGCCCTCTCTGAGTCCAGGAAGGCTAGGTCCTAGGGCTCCAAAGTTGGTTTGATTTTATCTTGCCACTTGGCTCTCCAATCTGCCAAATCACGAGACCCTAACAATCCACATGGGAGTGAATGGGTAAGGACAATAAGAAAGGGGTTGCAAAACCACTTGTAGATTTGTATGGGCCAGCATGCTTGGTTACGTTGGTTGCCATTGGGAGATTTCTGTCACTCTCCAAAGGCACCTATTTTTTGATCCATGCCTTGAAAAACACATATGAAATGAAGAAGGAGGCATGGCTGCGCTGGCTTCTCTTGTGTGAGTATGGATACCACCCAATAGCTCATCATTTTCTGAATCATGCCTTGTTTTTCAATGATAAATTGCAGCAGAGCAAAGCATGTTCATTTCGGTTTCACTTGAGAGAGGTTGGCCACCACATGACATCTCCTATGTCTATGTGTTTGTATTGTGTAAAATTTGGCATAATGATCTCATGATGTGCATTAATGATGTTTCTTTGTATTGGGCTGATGTGACATCTCATATGTCCATTAGTATGCTTTTGCTTCATGATGCACATGAGGAAAGGAGAAAGCAGCAATATCTCTTGTTGCTTGGGTTGATTTTGGGGGAGTTTGGCTTGTCCATCTTACATGGAGGAGATGTAGGATGGCAGCAAAGGGCCTTACTCTAGTGGTTATTGTGAGGAGAATATGGTTTGACATCATTGTCTACCCATGTTACTTCTTCCCTTCTTCTTTTGCATAACTTTGGAATGATGAAGTTTGGATCCAACAAGGCCAATAGGGCTAAGTATGAGAGCATCTCAATGCTCAATCTAATTCATAAAACATGGGATAAAGATATGTATTGTGTGATGGAGCTTTTCCTTTGTGAAGAGAACCACCTTATTGTATGCACCTCATGTATTGATGATGATGTTGGACATCATATGGTTGTCACTTGGTACTTCATGATGGAAGGAGGACATCTAACCAAACAGTTGGAGGTCATTCTTTATGTTTTTAAAAGACAACTTTGGAACCAAACATACATAACCTATTGCAGCAAATGGAGGAAGCCTTCCTTATGTGGATGCCATATGGAAGGGAATAGATGGCCTTGCATCTATTTTTAGAGTTGCTTGAGGACAAGCAACATTTTGCCATGGGGGACTGTAATATTCCCAAAATTTCACATCATATTTGGAATATTAGAGTCCTTGATTTTCTTAATGAATTAAGTAAATAAAAGGGGTGGAGGGACTCACAATCCTCAATAAGAAATATCCACTTTGTGTGTGTGAATGTTGATTAATTTAGCCTAGATCTGCAAAAAGAGGTAGTTGAACAACTACTAATGTGAATGAGATTGGAGATCATGTCTCATTTAATGAGAAAGATCATGGAGGTTTGATTCATTCAACTAGGATCTTGAAGATTTCAAACAAAGGATCATTGAGCATTAATGATCAAGTGATGGAGGATCATGTGCAAATGAAGCACACATGATGGATGAGGTGTACATTGCACCTAGAATGTTTGGTTGATTTGGTCAAGCAACGCAATCCCACTTGGAGGATATTGTCCACATGATACTGCGCAGTTGAGATTAGGGCCAAGGCTTGGGATGGCTCAAACATTATAAAGGAGATTAAGGCAAAGGTGAAAGGAAAATTGGATTATTTGATGTATGATCTTTTAGATCTGGAATTGTCAAGTGACATTCCACTGCATTCTTGGGCTGTTTAGTAGAGATTGCAGGTGTTGTTTGGCACAGGGTGTTCCAGGGCGGGAATCCCTCCTCTTTCTTTGGGTGATATCAAAGGAAGAGGTTTGTACTTCATTATACATCAGGCTTTAAGTGCCATTTCCTTTTTCTACTTTATGCAGAACATTCATATTCAAAAATCTGTAGATTTCTGAAGATCAGTTTGGAAGGTGGAAGTTGTCTTAAGTACTTCAGCTGGAGAACAAGGTGAGGGATTATTCCCATCACTTGGGCTTATATATCAACACTCCTAGAGCCACATTTCATATTTTCAATCAGGCCAAAAGTTATTGACCTCCTAGCAGCAATATTCCCTTCAGGAATAACACTGTCCATATTGAAAATCTAAAAGGAGGAAGGAAGTTGCTATTACTTCAGCTAGAAATCCAGTGGAGGATCATTCCTTCACATTACCATTAGTCTCACCATTAGCTTGGAGATTATTGCATCATTTTTCAGTAGGCAGAAGGCCTCTCTTTCCCTCACAGCGCAGTTTCTGTTGATAGTTGTGTTGCAATAGCTGAATTCATCATTGGAGGATTGAGAAGGTAGATCTAGAGCTCTCATCTCATAGATCTAATGAAGGGATCAACCCTTCAAGAATAGATCTGATATGAGCACACATTTCAACCATCTATTCTTCAGATCTAGCTTCAGATCTGTATTTCCCAGCAGATCAAAGATCAAATCCTAGGGAGGTGATTTTCCAAAGTTGCAGATCTGGAAAATCCTTTCTAGGTTATCTTGGGAATCCATCACATTGGCCCGATCTTGAATCTTGGCATCATAAGAGCTCCAGTTTTGAGTAGATCTACATTTCTCTTTTCAGCCTGCAACCATATGTTCATATTCTGCTGAAGAGACAACGTAGTATTTGCTGCAGAGCCTCAATAGTTACGCTATACCTGCTTCAAACATGTTTTAAGGGTGATCCTAGCTCATCTTCTTGGATAGATCTACCTATATCTTGTACTTGTGTAACTGAATAATCTCCAATATAATAATATGGCTCAACTCTTTCTGCATATTCTAATTTGTACTTATATTTATTGTTTATCTTGCTGTAAGTTATTATATTGTGTGAAGTATTACTCCATTCTCCCTTTGGGATATTACAGAGGAGGTACGTAAAGAGGATTAGACTACCCCCAAGGCACGGATGAAACCATATATCTTCCACTCAATGGTGGAACTAAAGTAATCATAGATGTCCAAAATAGGGTAGAGGATCCAATCGAAATAGTCATTTGACCAATAGCGACTATAGGTCGAACAACAAGTTGAGACATGACAACCACATTCGAAATGAATGGGACAGAATATGGAGGAATACTTGTTAATCAAATGGGATCTAGAAATAAATATTTGGTGCCGAAAGCTCCAAAAATAATATTTCCCAAAGAGGTATACCCTTGTGGAAGCGGATATACAACTTGACTAAATGATACTTTGGTCCCACTACCTGAATCCTGAGGTGTGGAGCCGAAGAATTCGCCCTTAGAGATAAATACATATGAAGAGGCTTTCGGGATATAGCTTCCAGTGATTTCCTGTAGAGTACTGTGAGGAGCACTCATGAATGGAACATCATCAACATTGGATTCCATTTCGTCAGGAAATAAATGACAGAAAGTAGAGGGAGATGGTACTAGATAAGCACGAATGGGAATTTCAAGTTGATCAAAAGCACTATAAACCTATTGAGGCGAGACCAAAGTCGGATCAAAGAGAAAATTCTCAGGAAAGATCGTAAAATTTGCAGATGGTTCAGGGCTTTTTGGCTCAGAGTCTTCCGATGTCTTCCAAGGAGAATCATCAGGCGGTGGTCGAGATTAGATGGGTTGTACACTGATGACAATACCAAGTTTTACACCTTGAGCTTCAAGGGGTCCAACTGCAAACTTAGGGACCTTAGGAGGAGGCCCTTGAGATCAGTTAGAGGAGAGATGAGGCGAATTCAACGATTCAACCACGATGACCTTTCAAAACAAGTTCAAAGTAGGAATAGGTGAAACAAAAACACAATTTACGAAGCAATAATGAGGTTGGAGAACTGCACAGGTAAGATGTTTTCATGGGCAGTTAATTTTAGAATTAATAAAAATAAAAAAGGGGTGTACTAGGCATAAAGGTTTACCAAGTATTCGTGAACTATAATATTCACCTTGGTGATAAATTATAGAAAAAATGAACAAGGAATTAACGTACTACAATCGATCTCCATGAATGCTGTGTTTTGTGTATCATGTTCACAAGGTGGTTGAATCAGTTACCTATGGTAGGCTTGCAACCTAATGGTGTCTCCCCAAATATACGTGACGGTATGTGGGAGTCCAGTCCATAGTAGTGTTGTCTAATGCGTAACCATTTGATGAGAGTGCCCCAAATATACTTATCATACATCAATATAGTTCCATACGTGAGACGGGATATCACCCTCGGGCTGTAACGTAGACCATTAGTGACAACTCCTACGTTTTACGATGCCAGAACATGTCTATAGCCTAAAACACTAAATGTTCTTGTTAGGTCCAAATGCCCCTTAAGGTAAATTTGGTGAATTTTAATGTTGATCTTGAGTTAAGTTTCAGTTTTTTCTAAAAATCAATGTCACCTGAATCCTATGATGTAGGCAAAATGCAAAATGCAAAATGCAAAATGAAAAAAAAAAAAACTCTTTCCATTTCGATGATGTATAAACTATTTAGGGAAGAGATACAAGAAAAAGTGCAATCAATGCAACAACAATGATGCCCACCAAACTAGTTCAAAACTACGAAATTCAATTCTTACCAATCAAATTCACTTTCCCCAAAAATTCAACTTATTGAAAAAATGAAAACATTTCTCTTCTCCACTAAGACGCACAAAATGATATATATTTTTTGTTTTTTTTGTTTTTTTTTTTAAATTTGAAATACAATCAAAATTAAAGTGAATGAAACGAATGAAGAAATGAAAAAAAAATTCCTTTTCACTTTTCTTTCAATGGAACGGAAATCAAAATCGCTTTAAAATACACACAAATGAAATGCTTTTCACTCCCTTTTTCAAAACGATAAAGACAAGCCTAGTAAAAAACTAGAATGAAAATCACTTTCAATTTCTTTTGAATTTGGACAAAGGACACACTCTTCTAGACTTGCAAATTAAACACTTTGTGATCCTATGTTTGACACTAAATCTATGTTTGTGGGACTAAACATGAGAATAGTGTGGCTAAGGTAACTATTCAAACCCCCAATGTACTTTATCAAATTTTTTTGAGAATACAAATTAATACCCAAAATAAGAGGTCTTCTCCTAAATTCATGAGTATAATCTTGCACACTTTGCCTTTTCATCTGTCTAATTTTTTTCCATTCCATAATGGCCTTTTGTATGTAAGATAATGGATATAATTTCCTTTTAATGGCATCAATAAAACTTGACCAAGACATAGAGATCTTACTGTAGTTTTTAATCTCTTCTTGAGTCCTTTCTTCCCACCATACAAGTGCAGATCCTTCCATCCTCTAAGTAGCCAATTGAATCTTTATGTCATCTTCACGAATGTTTTGAATTATGCAATACACCTCCAATTGACGAATCCAATTATCAAGCCTCTCTGCATTTACCTCGCCATTATACATTGGAAGCTCAAATTTAACATCAAGTTTGAGTAAGGGATTTTTTCCTTTTGTGGTATTTGAATGAGTATGGGCAGTTTTTTGTGGTGGAAATGGAAGATGATGCTGACGGAGAAGATGAGGATGATGATGAAGATGGTGGAGATGGAGGAGGCTTTCATCCACTACCCTTTGAATCCTTATCTTCATCATTCTTGCCTTCTGAAGTTCCCTCTCCATGTGGAGACTTAGAATTCTCCCCAACCATCTGTGTGTCCCTCTCTTCAAAGATGATCCTAACCCTTTCAGTCAGTTCATAGAAAACCTTCTTGTATGCTTCATCTTTTGAAATACCTCTAGTCTCTCCAAAACTTGACATGATGGCTATGGATTCAAGCTCAAATTTTGGTGCAACTTGTACCTCTTCAATATCATCTTCTTGAGATAAAACTTGAGGTGCTTCAAGTGCAGCTGTGAGTGAAAATTTGGGTGGAGATGGTGCTCTTGTGGCTCTCCTTCTAGTCCTAATCTCAGGACTTGCAACCAACAATTTCCCTTCACCTCTCTAAAACTTCAACCTTGTAAGCATAAAAAAATTGCAACCATTAAAACCCTACTTGCACAAAACTCAAGAAAATCAAGAAAATAACCTTTGCAACCTTTGCTCTGATACCAACTTGATCTGACTTTGAATGTTGGTTTTGCTGTGCTAATTTCATCTTTAGATTTATAAATAATTTTCCGATATTTATGCTTTATGTGCATAGGTTTCCTTGGTGTTCATGAGTGTCAAACAGGTAAATGAGCCGAGTTTTAAATTAAATTCAAGAGCATAAAACATGAAAAAAAATGCTGAACAACAACAACAAAAAGTACATCAAACCATCACAATTGATCCATTGACACCGTGTTTTGATGAAGGAGTTCACCCTTCCTGGGCTACATCTCCTTGCTCCAGCTTCCATGGCTTGGGCCTCTGTATTAGCTCAAATGTGTAAAAAAAAATTGTTTACATTGACCTACAGCTCCTGAAACTTGCTTCAATGATCTTAGTATGAATGTTAGTTTTTCTTTGCTAATTTCATTTTCAGATTTAAAATTTACTTACTGATATTATGCTTGATGTACAGGTTTCCTTGTTGCTTATGTGTATCAAACATGTAATTTAACTGAGTTCTTATGAGTGAATTCAAGAGCATAAAGTATGCATTTAAAATTATAAACAACAACAACATAAAGAACAACAAACCATCACAATTGATCCACTAAAACAAAGTTTTGATGAAGGGGTTCACCCCTCCTGGGCTACATCTCCTTGGTCCAGCTTCCATGGCTTGGGCCTTTGTATTAGATCAATAGTGAAAAAATTGCTGTTTCATGCATCAAATGCTCCTGAAAGATACTCCAATAAGTTCATAATGTCGAAATCTATTATAAATGACTATTCATTTTCTCAATTTTGCCTTCAGCTGATCTAGGCACGACCTTCCTTCGTGGTGGCCCTAGGTTTTAAAATTATTCAAAGTGACAAAAACACCTTTAGAATTTCTCCTCTACCTCTGAAACTTGTTCCAATGTGTTCAGAGCATGCCAATCTACTAGGAATGACTCTTCCTGAGCCAAAATTGGTCAAAAATTTCTCAAGATATGGCATAATCAAAATTTTCCTAGATTCCTCCTCCAAATCTAGAGAAGACTCCAGATAGCTCCCCCAAATTGGAGATTCCATCGAAATTAGTGGAGTCCGCTAAAAGTCTCCTATTGGGTGCTAGTTTTTCACACTTTTCCTACATTTGTTTTCCCTATTTTTCCTCATAAATATAACCAATGGGATTATATTTGCCTTTTTTTCCTACCTTTCTATCATAACTTGTATTGTTTCACCTTGTTTTCATTACTCTACCATTTCATCAATTATTATGATATATCGTGCCTTTTTATGACTAATTGATGATGAATGTTTGGAGAAGATATATGGTCTTTGTTTTGTCTTTCCAGATGTCATTTATAGCACCAAAGATCCCGAGCATGAGGTCCAGAGGAGAAATTAAGGTGGTGATGTTACAATGAAGTGATATTGTTACACCTTTCTGTTATAGACCCGCCAACAAACTACTGTTACACTCTACTATTACAGACCCCCTAGCGAGCTGCAGATATAGTTGTACCGCTATCTGGATCTTGTCAACACCTGTTGCTGACCTGTCCTTTAGCTGTTACACTACAACTGTGGTTTTATTACGATAGCTATAGAAGTTGTTTAGCATTGTATTTTTGGATAACATCCTAAGGGCAGTTTTGATTGTAATCTATAATTTCCTAGTCAGAAATTTCTTGAGAAGTGGTTATAACTATATGTATTCTATTTCTATCAGCATGAGAATCATAAGATTCTCATGACTGATCTATCCCTTGATTTTTTGAGATGTAACCACTATATAGTTCTCGGCCCTAGAGGTCGAAAGGTTAGCAGAGAAAAACATTATTTTGGCTCTGTAATTGTGCTCAGATTAATACAGATTATCCTATTATTGCTGTTACATGCATTATTCAATTTAGTTTCTGTTAAGTTCTTTCTCTACCTATGCCCTGCTACAGAGGAAGGGCCCTCCTTTTTAGCATGGATTGCAGTGATTAAGGTAGCTGTGTATATGTGTTTTTATTTCATTTTATGTATTAGTAGAGGTGCTGTTACTGTTGTTCAACTGTGAATATATCTGCTTTAATTTCAATACTTTGTATGCTATTACGCATATGATATTAGAGATACCAACTGGATATTTATTGTGTGGCATGCTAGAATAGATTAATTGAAGTGTGATTCCAGTCTTGTAGATAATTTTATTTTTGCATGAGTGATTTAATTCTAACATTGAACAACAATTTCTTTTCTTTGGATTGATAATTTTTGTGTTCTTTTTAGTCATTTAATAGTGATTAATACAACCCCAACATTTTGGCACCGCTGCCGGGGATGGCAGTGACGATCCAATCAATCAGAGTTGTTTCTTAGAAGTGTAATTTTCATGTGGTTTTTTTAGAGTGTCTCCAGCGACACAATTGCTGGGAAGTAAGACGAGAGGTAAGAACCTGCGCAACACTCTAACGAACTTGAGCGGGATCACCAATGTCTTGCTGGCACACTTAGGAGAGTGAATTACTGAGCATTTTGTTTTTCTTAGAGTGTCTCTAGTGACACAATTGCTAGGCAGTAAGACGAGAGGTAATAACCTGCGCATCACTCTAGAAAACTTGAGCGGGCTCACCAATGTCTTGCTGGGACACTTATGAGTTGAATTTTTGGTGTTCTTTTAGGGTGTCTTCAACTATACAGTCGTTGGGCAGTAAGATGAGAGGTAAGAACCTGCGCATCGCTCTAACGAACTTGGGTGGGTTCCTTGCTGTAGAAACTAAAGCACTTATAGGATGAATTGATACACATAGGGCCCATGTGTGCCGGTAGGACAACATAAAAATCTAAAAACACCCCCCACTCTACTGAATATAGGAAAGAAGGGTTGTAAGAAGGAAAAGAAGAGTATAGATTTGGGAAGAAAGACATTCTTTGGAGATATGATCTCAAGGGCAGAAAAGGAATAGTCCACACCATACAGAGATAATAGGAAGACAAGACCATAGAAAGTAGCTACCATATCAAGGCCTGGACCATCGGTGTCTTCCGTGTCTGGACCTCACCATTCTTCGAACATCATATCCACTCCTGATATCAAAACTCTAGATTCAAAACAATAATGGAGAATCATTGATCAGAATCTGAGAATTGAAGGGCACGGAGAGACCAGTGGGGAGCATCAGGGACCTAAGGAACAATACTCAGTTGATCATCAATTGGAAGCTGGTAGTGCTGTTAAACAATTGGTCCTAGAGCATCCTGATCCTTTTATTTTTCAATCTCGAGTACACTCCGAGGTCAGTTCATCCCATTATGAAGAATCAGCCATGGGGGATGAGAATGTCAAGGCATATAGCTCTGTTACTTTTGAATTCCCAATAGTAGTAACATGGGATGAGGATCCTATGAAGAATATTCCTTTATCATCCCTACCATCCTTTCAAGGGATGGCTGTTGAAGACCCTGATACCTTTCTGTTCAAATTTGATGTTCTGTGTAGAGGTTATGCCTACACTTCATATGCCCAGAAGTTGAAATTATTCCCTGCTACTCTGAAAGGAGCAGCATTAAGATGGTTCATGGGACTAGGTGCTAGCACGATTCGAACTTGGAATGACATGAGAGAGGCCTTCCTCTTTAAGTATTAGGATTACTGTAGAACCACGGACTTGAAGGAAAAAATTTTCAGAATTGCATTGAAGGAGGAGGAAAGCTTGGAAGACTATATGGAGCGATTTCACTACAATTTTTAGAGGTCTAATTTTAGTAACTTAGAATCATAAATTCTAAAGCCAATATTTTTAAGAGGTATAAGAGATGATTGTCTGGAGCATCTAAACCTATTGGGAAAAGGAGACATATTGCAAGAACTTCTTGATGAGATAATGAAGCTTTGCCTATGTAGTTCAAGAGGATCGGTCAAAGGGAGAGTTTCAGTTCAGGACCCTTCAGTCTGGATACATAAGTCCATGAGTGGAGGAGTAACCAGAGCAAGATCAGAAATTTATTTGAGGAATTTAAAATTGACCTCCTTAGCACTCTCTCTGCCCAGATCACTATGGTACAAGTTAAGAAAGCACAAGCAAAAGTTGAAGCAGCCTTAGCAATATTCTGTCCCTGATGCAAAAGAAACATTTGGAAAGAGAATGTGGACTGAATAGTATCAGCCTATGAAACATCTGTGAGTTATCACATTCTACAAATCAGTGTCCTAAATTTCCCATACTGAAGGCAATACTTCAAGAATGAAGCAAGGATTGTCAATCTTCTTATGTCATCGGATCAAAGAGACCATGGCAGCCGTGACCTACATGTATGCATTCAGATTTTTCCTCTTTTTATCCTTGGAATAATGTTTATAATAGTCAGAAATATCCATGGCAGTGTCCTAGTCCTTCCTCAACACAATTCCCTTCACCATGGAACCAGTGGCCGTCTCCTCAGCCAATGCAATATCCTCCATCACAACCCAATCGTTGGGGTAAGAACTGGAGAAGTAATGGCCAAGGTCCAGTACCCCCTCCAATACCAATGTAGCAGCAGCAGTTACAACTGCCTTCTATTCAAAATCCTACACCTTCTGTCCGACCCCAATTACCTGTGAAACCTAACTCCAATCCAAATAATAAGGTAGCCCAGAGCATGGATGCTCCGATTACCCTCTAAAATTATCTTATTACTCCTATTGGACTCAGCTAGGTTCATCTTCGATCAGGGAAAGTAATCAGACCTGAAAATACTCCCATTATTACCGAAGAATGTGAATCACCTAGGAAGGATATGGATGATTCTGAGGCAACTGTTACACATGTAACATCTGATACAACACCCACTGTTACATCTGTAGTAGCCAGCTTGAGAGGATATGCTATTTCTACAGTAGCCAATCCACGTAAGGTTGGTACATTTGTGATATTTGACTCAGCTGTTAGCATTCAAAACCCCCCATACCCTCAACGATTAATTGAAACTGGGCTGGTCTCACAACCTGAATCCAAATTTCTCAAGGAGCTGCTAAATTTGTATGTGTGGATTACGCTGTTAAAATATCTTAAAGAAGTACCTATCTATGCTAAAACAGTGAGGGACCTATGTGTCAAAAGACACGGAAGGAAACCTAAAGACCCTGTTACTGTCCATGTCATGGGGAAATTGTCTGATCTTATGATTGATCAACCTTTGTTGACTAAATATAATGACCCAGGGAACCCTACAGTGGCTATCCATATTGACAATCAACCTATAACCAATACTTTGATTGACTTAGGGGCAACTATTAATGTCATGAATAAAGACCTCTTCATTTCTCTAGGACTTCATAGACTTAGACCTAAACCCATAGTGCTTGAATTAACATATAGGTCCTGTGTTAGGCCCCAGGGAATGATAGAATATGTGATTATCACTGTGGCTTCATGAATTATCTGGTTGATTTTCTCATTTTACAAACCAAATCCAACTTGGGGGGTCATCCTTTAATATTGGGAAGATCGTGGCTGGCCACTGTAGACGCATATATTGAATGTAGGTCCAGATCTATGGTGATCTCAGATGGATAGGCCACTTAGAACCTGAACCTTTATCCCCCAAAAAAACCTCATATGGATTCAAGTAGTCCCTAGTGGGATGAATTTGAACCTGAATCTGATCTTTCCCTACGTCTTCTCACGCTTGGAAAAACACAATACTTTAAAGATGAAACAGAAAATGATATCATTAATGGTTTTATTAGTAATTCACTCCCTGTTGCCTCCATTAGAGATTTGGGAGAAGAATATGAGGTAGATGATGCAATTATTGAACATTTTAAAACAACACCGCATACTATCACCAGTCCCATTCAAATCGAACCTTGGAAATGTTTAAACATTAATCCTAACCTGACTGCTGAAAAAAATAGATTGCTGATAAAACTGTTACTGAAATACAAAAAGCCATTTGCATGGGATTACACGGATATGAAAGGAATCCATCCTGGCCTATGCACTCACCACATTTACCTTAAAGAGGACTTCAAACCAGTTAGACAACCTCAGCGCCGAATGAACCCTGCACTTAAGGAGATAGTGAAAGAGGAATTGCAGAAACTCCTTATTGCTAATTTCATCTACCCCATTTATGACAGCAAGTGAGTATTTTCGCTTGTCATAGTTCCAAAAAATAATGACAAATGGAGAGTCTATGTTGACTGTAGAGAGATTAACAAGGCCACTCAAAAGGACCATTTTTCTTTACCATTCATTGATTAGGTCTTGGATACTCTTTCTGGAAAAAAATTATTTTCATTTCTAGATGGATTGTGTGGCTATAATCAAATACATATTGCCTCGAAAGACCAAGAAAAGAAAACCTTAACTTGCCCATGGGGTACTTTTGGATACAGAGTCCTTCCCTTTGGCCTCTGTAATGCACCAGCAACCTTTTAGAGGGAAATATTGGGTATTTTTTCTGATCTTTTGAATGAATGTCTTGAAATATTTATGGATGATTTTTACACCCTACAGGGATGCCTTTGAGACAGCATTAGTTAACTTGGAAAAAGTGTTGGAACGTTGTGAACAAACTAATGTTTCTCTAAGCATGGAAAAATGACACATGATGATGACCGAGGGAATTGTGCTGGGAAATTTCATTTCAGCAGATGGAATCAAGGTAGATCCTACAAAAATTGAGGTAATCTAAAAAATCCCGACCCCTAAGACTCCAAAAGAGGTACATAGTTTTTTGGGACATGTAGGATAATATAGGAGATTCATAGAGAACTTTTCAAATATTGCATCTCCTCTATTTTCATTACTCATGAAAGATACATAATTTGTGTGGATAGGGAAGTGTGAGCAGGCCTTTTTAAAGTTGAAAAATTGTGTAACAAAATCACCTATTTTATGAGGAACAAAATGGGAATTTCCATTTCATATTGCTACGGACGCATTTGACATGGTTGTGGGTGCTGTTTTTGGGCAGCTGGAGGAGAAGAAACCTTACACCATTTATTACATCAACAAGAACTTAACTCCAGTAGAAATCAAATACACTGTTACTGAGAAGGAATTCCTAGCAGTAGTGCATGTTATCAACAAATTTCGGCACTGCATCACTGGGTACCAAGTTTTTGTACACACTGACCATGCTGCAATTCGATTTTTGATGAAGAAGCCTGTTACTAATGGTAGAGTTACACCATGGTTATTGTTGTTACAAGAATTTGATATTAGTATTTTAGATAAACCCATAAAAGTTAATGTAGTTGCTAATTTTATTTCTAGATTAACTATAAGGGATGACTGCACTGCCACTGAGGATTATTTTCCAAATGAATATCTTTTTTCCATCTCTACTCACTCACCATGGTATGAAGATATAGACAATTACCTTGTTGCAAGAAAATTCCCACAACAAATGTCTTCCAAGGAAATAAGGAAGATTATACAATAGAGTGCTACTACCTACTCCTGGATAGAAGGCAATCTCTATCACATGGGGCCAAATTTTCAGATTAGGAGATGTGTTGAGAAAATGAGGTATTTGAGATCTTGAAGGCTTGTCACGAGGAACCTTGTGGAGGAAAATTCGCTGACAAGAGGAAAAGACATAAAGTAATCTCAACAGGGTACTACTAGCCAAATATATTCCAGGATGCCAAGAAGTTTGTGAAAGGATGTGATAGCTTCCAAAGAACGGGCCAACCTCTAAATTAGATGAGATTTCGTTATAGCCTCAGATAGTGATAGAACCATTTGAGAAATGCGCCCTAGACTTTATGGGGCCAATTAATCCTTCATCACAACAAAAATCATACATATTGGTCTGCATCGATTATGTCATAAAATGGGTCGAAGCAAAGGAACTAACTAGAGAAACGGAGCAAGATGTGTCAGAATTCCTATTTGAAGATATTTTTTTTTCGGTTCGGGGTACCCAGAGAGATAGTGATAGATGGGGGGCCTCAGTTCACATCTCATTTGATCAAGAAGCTGGTTTAAAATTATGGAATTCATCACAGAATCACTTCACCATATAATCCACAAGAAAATGGTCAAGTGGAAAGCACCAATAAAGTCATTGAGGGAATCTTAACAAAGACAGTAGCCAGCCACCGAAGAAACTGGGCCGATAAACTTCCAGAGGTACTACGGGCTTATAGGACAAGATGGAGGAATACTATAGGCTTCTCACCATATGAATTGGTGTATGGTAAGAATCCTTTATTCCCCATAGAGTTTGAAATAAAGACATTAAGAACAAAATTGCATGTCGATCTAGATTTGAGTACGACACAGACTCAAAGACTGAACCAGCTCAATGAGTTGGAAGAGAAATGACTGGCTACTATTCAACAGACAAAGATCATTCAAAAGCAAAGAGCTATATGGCATGATGGGTTTATTAAGAAGAAAATTTCCAGAAAGGAGATTGGGATCTTTTGTATGATTCAAGGTTCAAATATTTCAAAGGAAAGCTCTGCACCAGATGGCTAGGTCCTTACGAAGTGGACACGGTATTTGACAATGGAACTGTACAATTGGTCACCATTGATAGTGCTAAGACACCATTACTGGTTAATGGGTACCGTCTAAGGTTATATCATCAACCTGCATCGAAGGAATAAAAATATAAATAAAAATAAAAACAAAAATAATAAATCTAACTGTGAAAACCCCTTTTCGAGGCACAGTCAGACAGTTCGTAACAACTGAAAACCAATCTTGTGGCAGCTGTTACACCCATGTTTTTCTTCCTAAAACATCATCTACCCTTTCTAATCTATTTTATAGGATGATGATATTCATGTAATTTTATTTTCTGTACCAATTTCTCTTGATTATTATGTTTTTTGAAGAATAATCTAAGGGCTGTCTTTGCTGTTACACGTGTAACAACCGACAACCACGAACACTGTTTCGTATGTTTCATTTCTTAACAAAAATAATTGTGCCAGCCAAATGCAACAACACGAGCACTACAAGTAGAACGCTGCCAATTCGAAATCTTCCTCCATGTCACCTCAGGTATTTCATTCAAAAGGTAAACGTTATCATTTATGATTTGGTGATTAATTGGCAAAAGTAATGATATCCCCGTGACGGCCGTGGGCGGCTGTCACCATTAAGGTGGGGGAGGGGGATATGTTTTGAAATCTTTGCAAAAATCCATAGTCATAAATATATATCAAATCCACATGCACCCAATTAATAACATAAATGCCAATAATGACTAAATCCGTTTCGGAAAGAGCGTGTGTACTAGATCGCATTACTTTCCATAATGAGACATTTATGGAGATTAGTGTGAGGTACAATTTAGTAATCTGTAAAATCTGTCACCTCCCATCAACCTCCTCGATTGAAACCTTGCATCCTCATTGCAAACTGGTCAATTGGGATAAGAAGAGACACTGAGAAGTTGTGAGTAGTGTAGTGATATTACAGTGGGGCTGAGAAGCAAGAAGCGAAATTAGAAACAAACAAAAAAAATGGGTGGAGCAGTGGTCAAGCACGAGGTAAATTCTATGGACGCCTTGTAGAATTTTTCAGAAGCCTACCATATATTCAGAGATGCCAGATGGATTGAGTATTTCCAGAAGCTAGAAGGCTCAGACGAGGCGGTGGAAATTGAATTTTCCCAGAATTTGAACAACAATCAAACCCGAGTTAGGGGCATGCAAGTTGAGGTGATTGAAGAGGTAATTGCCTGGGTAACTTCATTGCCGGTAGAGGGACGAAGGTGGTTTAATAGAAAAATCAATAACCCCTCCTTGAAAGAAGACTTCCTAGAAGGAGAAGAAAAACTAGAGAAGAAAGGGAGAGGAATTGACAGGTTTTTGCTTCCTCATCCTTGGGCAGATGTTGCCTTGGGTTTAATTAAATATATTACTTGTGAGGGAAGATCCACGATATTTTTTAACTATCACTTTCCTCTACTTAATCACCTTCGGCACCAGCAAAAGATTAATCTTCCATTCTACTTGTTAAGGAACATAAAGCATATGGCGACATTAGTAAGACATCAACACACCCAGAGGCATGTGTGACTAATCACAGACTCATCAAGTTAATCATGCTGGATGACCTAGGCTAGTAAGGAAAAAATTGGGAAGAATTCAAGCAAAAGAGGCCAAGGACAAGCCAGGGGAAACAAACCATGACTTCAGGAGGAAGTTAGGCAGAAGTAGAAACC
The DNA here is from genome assembly GCA_034641835.2 of Pinus albicaulis. Classification (NCBI taxonomy): domain Eukaryota; kingdom Viridiplantae; phylum Streptophyta; class Pinopsida; order Pinales; family Pinaceae; genus Pinus; species Pinus albicaulis. Next base: position 362,165,427 of record CM076571.1, on the reverse strand, counting down.
CAGACTCGGCCTGCTGGAGTTAGAATTAGGAAAGAGCCTACTGATGAACCAATTGGGGATAGAAGACAAAAAAGAAGGGTGAAATTCAGCATACCTGCAGAACCTTTTCCTATGGCCGCAAATCAGACAAAAGAAAAAATATTAGAAGAATAAAGGCAACCCTCCTCATCAAGTAAGGACGAAACTCATGTCCTATTTTTAGAACTCGAAAATCTAAGAAAGAAAATGAAGAATTAAAGAAAAAATTATCTAAGGAGAAGGAAATCTCGGTGTCCATATGCATGACATATTTTTAAGAATTAACAACAGTGGGATATAAGGTCTGTAGAGAAAACATCAGCCCAATGGAAATAGAAACAAAATGGAAGTAGGCTGTTACACAAGAACCTGCTGATGAGATTGCTGTTACACAAGAAGTAATAGTTAAAGCAGAGCCTCCTGTAATAATTGACCTAGAAGCTAACCCACAAGAACCTGTGGAGGCTACTCCTATTGTAGAAGAAACAACATTGGACACAAAGGCTACTTTAGGTGGAAACAAAGGGGCTGACACACAAGAACCAATAGCAGAGGTGGAACAACCCCATTTAGCAGAGGCTGTTACACCCATTATTGATGTGGATGTTGAATGCAGAAGAATGTCAGGTTCCATCTTGGTATGGAGTTTTGAGAAAATATTGTTAATTTCCGAATTACAAAAATGGAAACAGGAAGAAATCTCCCTTCGGGAGGGGACAATTTCACTGGAAGAACATCAGAGAGAAATAGACACTTTACATTAAAGATGGATGAAAGAAGAGTTGAAGAAGGGATGTGAGAATTATAAGAAGAAGGAAGCTCTGAAGAAACATGAGGAACAACTGGTGCTGTTATAGCAGCAGGTTCGGGATCTTACCATAGACAAGTAAAAAATTCATGATATCGCCCTCAATTTGCTGGGTTGCAGGTGGCCTTCTCCAACTTATCCTATTTTTCTATGGGAACGTTACTTCCTATTCCAAATGAAAGCCATTATGGAGGAAAAAACCTATTTATGTTCTTCCACTCGCACATTTTTGGATGTGTTCTGTGCCTCCGATTTCGATGAGCAAAGTTTGTTGTGTGAGTTATTCTTACAAAATATCATTTCTGAACATGTGAGTATGCAGATGGTTATGACAATATTCTCCTATATGGGAGATCTTTAGTTGAGAGCTTTTGTGTTCTTCATGAAGAATCAGGTTGAATGGAATTTGGCCATCAAATCTATGGAGGCTAAAGAGGAGAATATGGCATTGTGGGTTCGGGCAGAACCAGGACGGGCTGCCGAGTTAAGGTGAGAATTCAGGAGAATGTTGAGTATTCATGGAATCAAGGAACCAGCTGCCACTTACAAAAGAAGGATTGCGAACTTCTACCTCAATCAGTTCTCAATGATGAAAAGCCAAGCCTTGACAGGGTGCTTGAAATGCACGTAAGCTAGCAGTTCTAAGTTATTGAAGGGGGACCCATTCTCATTCCAAAATTTTGTGGTGGCTGTTTCAAATGTACTAGCTTATGCACAGATTGTACAATCCCTTGGTTATTTGTGGTGTTAGGGTCCCGTGATTTGGCAGATTGGCAGGCCAAATGACAGGGTAACATGGAACCAAGCTTTGGAGTTCGAGGACCTAGCCTTCCTGGAATCAGAGAGGGATCTCTCTATTGGGTGCAAAGGATGTGTTCTTTTTTCTCTAGGGTTTTAATTTTAGGATAGTTATTAGGTGTAGGGTTTTTGATTGTTTTGGATAGGTAAGATGGTCAAATGTAATAAGAGGAGTGGGAGGATGTCAAAGCCATTGGACTATGGAGTCAAGTGAAAGTCAAGAGTGTCTAAATGATGAAACAAAGTGTGTTGTAGGGCCGATTTAGCAAGGTGAATGGATCCTTAAGGTGATGTATGATGGTGTAATGAACATTAAGTTGGGAAAATACTAAGAGGTTTTACACATATATAGTCTGAAGCATAACTCATGAGGTAGGGAAAACCATTGATCTCTATGAACAATAATCAAACTAATAAACATATAAGATGAACATTCCAGTGAAACATAGAAGCATTAGAACTCCTAACTTTATAATTTCACCTTCAGATTTTGGGAAAACATACAAGATTTAAAAAAATAACTTAATATATGAAGATGGAACTCCTAAACATCATATTTCAAGCTATTGGGAACTCTGAAACAAGTTGACAAGCATGGACAAAGGGAAAGATCGAACGAGACCTCTTTGACTTAACCTAACCAATCAATATTCCATAGAAAGGCTTCAAGATAGGGTTTTGAGAACATCAAATAAGCAGGGGATACCATAAAAATTACTTGTAAGTGAACATACTAACCATGCATGAAACACAATTTTTTTTGGTGGACCTAAGGAGCAACAAAGAATTCCTTAAGATGGCCAAAAGAGAAAACATAAAGGCTATAACAAACAGGAGGACTGAGGTGCCTCAAAGAACATGTCTCAACCTATACTTTTCTATTTAATAGCAGCTAAGAAACATGGAACATAAGGATAACAAAGGAAACAATAGACAAATTAGGAAAACATCATCTTGCAAACAAGCTTCTCCATCATCCAAGCAAACAAGCCATTCATCCACTTGACAAAACCAATTTATTCTCCAAGCTCATGAAGCCATGTATATTTCTCTTCAAGCTCATCAAATTCCAACAAAATACATAGGAGCCTCATGCTCTATTTATGGAGCAAATGAGGACTAAAACCCTAAATGTGGTAGGAAAATATCAAATATAGTCATAAATATCATTTATGGCTAAGAGACCATGCAAGGCCTAAGGCGCATAATATCCCAAAAAATAAATGCTAAAATAACTATTTGCACCTAATTCTAGCTTAATTTTCCTAAAAAACTCAAAAATATCTATTTTCAATAAGTGAGTGTGTTTTGTTGACTTTTGGTCCAAAACACACTAGGCAGCCTCTGTGGATAGCGTCACTTCAGCATAAAATAGGGTCTCTTGCAGCTGAGTTTTGGACCCCTTCCCGACACTAGATTTGGCTCCGTGATGGTCCGTTGGAAAGCCTGATGAGTATAATTTCCAGAAATTCTTGAGTTGTGCTAAGTGGATGCCATTTTCCTATACAAAAATAAAATCTCCCAACACTTCTCTGTGTGCAGGGCCTGGTCTGAAAATGAGGTAGAAAGGTCAAAGTTTTGATGTTTTTTGACCTTTTGAGGGGGTAAAAATGCTCCAAATGATATGAAAATTGGTGAGCAGACTTTTGGTGATGTGAGAAGTCCAAAAATGAAAACTTTGAGAGCTGAGGCTGCACAAATTTTGTGCATAGCGCCTAGGGTGCTGTGCTCCTATGGGTCAAAATTTGGAAAAAAAAAAGTTGTCCAATTTGCCTCAAAATTTGTGGAGAGGTGCCTCAAGAGGTCTTGGACACCTGTTGAGAAGATTTAGCCAAAATTCCAAGGCTATCCTACACTTTGGATCTTTTTAGGTCTTCTAGCTCAATGAGGGCCTTCCTTAGTTTGGCACATGTAAGCATGTTCTTCCTTGCATAATGCTTTGTAATTTTATTTTGTAAGGAAAGGCCTCTCTTCACCTCTTTGAAATGCTTATGCCCTCTTTGTAATAGTGGATGAAATAGTGTGCCATCTCAAAGTCTCTTTCCCACTCCTGAAGTTGAGCATATTTCTCCAAGGGAAGAATTTTTGTGTTCATCTCTTTGTCTTCAGTATCACTTTCTAAATCATTGAATTGAGGCCCCTGAGAAGTCTTCTTGATCCTTTTGCTTCTTCTTACCTTGACTTCTTTCTCACCCTTATCCATATTTTCCTTGCTTTTGTCTTTTTTCTTGATAGTTGGAGGAGAGATGGCCCTTTGCCTTTTTGAGGCAGAAAACACATCTCTTTTGCCTCTATGGTAGGTGCATGTGAGAGGAGTGATGAGGGTGCTTTGATCCTTGATGAAGTCACAAGCCTTTTCATCTTTGTCATGGCTTTCATGAGCGATTTCATACTCCATTGGGTCATTGATTTATTGACCTTAAGCCTCATCCACATCCTTGCTTTCCTCACTATTTTCCTCACTGATATCTTGGCTCTCAAACTGACCACTATCCTCCTCACTTACCTCAATCTGGCTTTGGCCTTCACTAAGGATTTCTTCTTTGTCACTTTTAGCATTGTCACTTTGAGTTCCTTGGTCATTTGGAGGCTGATTAGTGTCATGAAAGTCATAATAACTATCATGACTATCATGACTATTTCCTTGCTTGTCACTGACTGTCTCATTTGTATCATTGCTTTGGTCAATGCCTTGATTTGCAAACTCTGTTTCAGCCCCATCAGTTATTTTCTCTTGGTATTCAAATTCTTCATCCTCTCCCTCTATCTCTTGATTTTCACTTTCTTCATTCATTTTAGCACTTTTGTCACTGTGATTGGGCTCACTGTCATGTTCAAATTCATCATTGAACATGACTGTCATCTTCATCCTCCTGCTGACTGTCATCTTCATTTTTCTTTTCTTAATCCCCTTGGCTGTCATCTTGCTCATCATCAACACTCTCTTCTGCACTTGATATTGTCGTATGAGTTTCATCACTATCACTTTTTTGCTCCTCTTTATCACTGTATTTCTCTTCAGGGCTGCCATGTTCAACCTCTTCCTCTATGTCATCATCTCTTTCTTCATCATTAGGCTATGTTTCTATCCCATTGCTTTCTTCACTCTCCTCATTATCTTCTTGATTAATCTCTATATTTGTATCACTGTTTTCTGCCCTTGCCTCATCTTCCTCATTTCTGCTGTCCTCACCTTCTTCACTCTTTTCTATGCTGTCATCATTTGTTTCTTTAGAACTGCTGTCTTCTTCTTTGTTTTCTTCATCTACCTCAGTTTTTATCTCACTATCTTCTTCCTTTGCCCCTCATTAGGGCTACTGTCAACTCCTTCATTTGATACATTAGGAGAAAGGATAGGAGGTGAATCTCTTTGTGGAGAGGGCATATGTGGAGATGAAGGAGGAGTGGAGGTAGGTGGATGTGAAGTGGAGGGAATATTTTTCAAAATGAAGGATTGGGGATTTGCAAACACATCATGAGAGATAAAAACATCCCAAGGGATCCCTTGCTTCTCCAGCTGGTGTAATACAATCATTTTGATCGAGGAGTGGTGAAAAAGGCTCTGCATTTGGTGGGAATAACTCCTATTTTTGACCACTAAAGCCATTTTTTCAATGCTCCGATATAGGCAGTAGGGTAGGTTCAGTAACATAAGCCTGGTGAAGTGCATGAGAAGCCTTATGTGATAAGAGTAAACCCTGGAGTATTTCCCCTCACAGGTGAAGTACTTGATAATTTGCCTCATCAACAGGGCATACCTCTTTAGCAAGTGGGAGAAGGGGAAGACAACCTTGTAGCCTTGCTGACAGCTAGGTTTGAGGTAGGGCTCATAATAACTCAAATCCAACTTCTTTTGTTTAAACCATCTCTCACCAATATCTGGAATTCCTGTGGCTTAAGAAATGGATTTAGATGAGAGCTCAAAGTTCACTCCTGCTAGGTTGACTTGGTGATTTTGCAAACTGAGGATGAACAACCTAGTCAAATATGAATGGCTTTGGACTTGCTTAATCTTCTCACCAAACTGGTAACACCCAACATCTTGGAAATAGGTAAGTATCATGGGAGAGGAGGTGATTTGAATGGTGTCCAAGGGTTCAAACGCATTAACCCTTCCTCCCTTGTGCTTAGGCTTGGTAGGCCTTTGAATTTCATCACTGCTAGTATGAATCTCCTCTTCAGACATGGTGACTGTTTTTAGCACAGAAGACCTCTTTTCAAACTTGTTTGAGGGCCTTTAGGTCATAGGGTGGAAATGAGTGGTGTGAGGACAAAATTGTGCAAATGAGGGCTAAGATGAAGCTTCCAAGGAGTGTGTTCAACTTTTCAGAGGTTGGTCTGATGGTCACTGAGTGTTTTTACATGTACAATAACCCTTCTTTTTGCAAACCCTAACCCAAGAGGTCAAAAATTGATTTTTTAGGCAACTTAGGATTTGGTGACAACAAGCCTCTAAACATCCCCTTTGCTTATGAAAATGAGTGTTTGGAAGGTAAGGGAGGGAAATACCAACCTTGTTTTAACTTTTACAGGAGATTTGAAGGTGAAAAATTGAATTTTGGGCCCCTTTTAGCAATTTGAGGCAAAGACTGGCTGTGCATAGCACCTGCCCGACATCATATTTAGGTCGGGTCGGCTTGTCAGAGCGCAGCGCCGGGTCAGAGAAGGGCCAGTCGGGCTAGTCAGAGCATAGCGCCAGTCAGTTTGGTGGGAATTCGGGCTTCTCCTGTGCCTGTGCGTAGCGCCAAGCTCCAGGTGCGCAACATAGTGTTAAATAAAACTGCGGTCACCTCGTCTGTGCATAGCGCCGAGAGTCGGGTGCGTAGCGCCTGTAATGTTTTTACCAGTTTTGCACAGAAGTCCTTAGACTTCCTTCAACTGTTCTCCCTCTTTTGAAAATGATAAATGAGGTGGGGAGATACTCAAAAAGATCTTTATAACCCTTTGAAAAATAAATTTGAAAGCCCAAACCCACTTTATAAGGTTTTATTTCCCTTTCTAATTCTTTCATTGTCTTTTTGACTTTGTGGTCCTGTAGGGGAGGAAGTTTGATAAAAACATTGCTGGAAACCCTTGAAGGTTCTTTTCAGATTGATAAACTCCCTAAAGAAGCTGAAACTATGCTTCTCACCTATATTTGGAAAATGAACCTATTTCATGACTTCTAACACCTATACACAACAACTTGTCATTTTTTCCATTTCTTCCTCTGACTGATACTCTGTCATGTTTTCCTCTTTAAGTGATGAGGAAAAACCTCTTGGTGGGAGAAAAACTCTAGCAGAAAGTATAAACAACATATTTGCCTTTTGAGATGTGCCACCTTTATTTGAAACATTCTTGCCTTGACCTTATCATTTTTTCCTGTAGGAAAACACTTTTGACAGTCTTGTAAAGATTCATTCATGTTCATCCACCTTTTGCAGAATAGTCATTTGATAAGGAGGCACTTATTGGGAGTTTCATTGTTCTGTTGTAAATTAGTGGCATATTTTTTCTTTAGACCATTTTGACAATGATGTAGGTCTAGTGAGAGGGGAAAGCTAGTTTAAACCCTTTTCTGTGTCTTTCATGGCCACTTCTGTGTATGCAGGTGCCTACACAATTTCTTCTTTTGATCACTTGTCTCTTTTGAACTTGGACAGTTCACTTGCTTACCATAATCACCTCCTGGGGTATTTTTAAATCATGCTTGCCCTTTTTGATGATTTGAAACTGCTTCTGATTTTTGCTTTGAGAAATCAGGCCCTTGAACTGATAATTTTGACCCTTTTGCTAATACTCTTTATCCTCTTTCTTCCTTTGGTGTGGGGGAGTTAATGCCCTTTTTCCAAACCATAGAAGGTAGTTTGAAAGCCTTTGGAAACCATCTGCTATGATGAAGGAGGCTTCTTTTTCACCTTGTGACCATCTTGGTTCATCTTGCCAAACTCCTAGGTTTTAGAGCTGCTTAGGAAAAAGTAACTAGTGTTGTCTTCTAAGTTCTCAAAAACTTCACAAAACTCACTAATCATTCCTAAAAAGTCTTCAATGAGCATCTCAAGGAGTTGAGGTGGCCTTTGCCTTTGTAACCCTGGGTCTAATTTCTTGTTTGGTCAACACTGTTGCAAACCCTGATTCCCATCAAACATATGCTTGCTGCTTTCTTCTTGCTATGAACGGTATTCTTATGATGATCTTTCTCTTTACCTTACCTATTGCTAGGTTGATGACCATTTGGTCCTCTTGCATAAATGTGAGTAAAGGGCAGCTGTCCCTTTGCAGATTCATGCCTTTAGGACAAAGATTCCCTTGAATGACCTTTTTGATCAACTTGGACAAGATCACCTGTCCTTTTCTTTTTTGAATGTACTTTCTTCATATAAGAAAAACAAAGTTTGGAGGGCACCAAATCCATCCTATGACTTTGTGAAAACCTTTGGTGACCTAGTGAAGGCCTTCTCGAATTTGGTTTTTTGGACTAAGACCTAGAAATTAGGCTGATCAAGTGCAAGATAGAGTTTTGGATAGATTGATGTATTGAAGATCTAAAATCCAATGTAATTGATTTATCTAAAGAGTTTACAAAGATAGTTTGAGACTATCAGTGTTTGAGAGTACTTTGGGAGACACAACAAGGCTATTTTTTTGGTGGGTTTAAGTAGCAGTGGGTGGTTTTTAGGCAAAATAAGACAAAGGATTTGGGCCACAAGTGAAAGCATACAGACAGGGATAGTGACATACACCACTAAAGGGTTTTCTGGGACTGGTAGACAATGCTAGACATGGTGGAAAGATGAAATAGTGAAAAATTATCTTTAAGGATGATGAAGGCAGTGAGATTTCTAGAACTCACAATGTTCAAGAACTTTGTTTCTAGAAATCTAGGGAAAACATTTAGTCATCTATGAAGGAAAAATTACTGATGACTAACATGTGGCTTGGATTGAGATTCAAGTTTCCTTTGATCTGGCTACCAATTGAGGATTATTAGAGTAATTATGAATTGAGTAAGTATGAGTCAGAGTCCTAGGTATGACATTTGATGGCCAATCAGGGGTATAGGTCTATAGACAAAGATACAACTGGTGCTTATGATCTCACCGACCTGTACCAGAGATATTCCCATGAGAGATGAGTTTGCATGAGGACATGCAAGTATTTCAGCTGTGGGGAGATGTTGGGTGCCATTTTTTCACACTTTTCCTACATTTGTTTTCCCTATTTTTCCTCATAACTATAACCAATGGGATTATCTTTGCCTCTTTTTCATACCTTTCTATCCTAACTTGTGCTGTTTCACCTTGTTTTCATTACTCTGCCATTTCATCAATTATTATGATATATCGTGCCTTTTTATGACCAATTGAGGATGAATGTTTGGAGAAGATTTATGGTCTTTGTGTTGTCTTTCCATATGTCATTTATAGCACCAAATATTCCAAGCACGAGGTCCACAGAAACAGTTAAGGGGGTGCTGTTACAGCGAAGCGATGTTGTTAAACCTTGCTGTTACAGACCCGACGACAAACTGTTGTTACACTCTGCTGTTATAGACCCACTGGCAAACTGATGATACAGTTGTATCTCCAAATGGATCTAGTCAACACCTATTTCTGACCTGTCCTTTAGCTGTTACACTACAACTATGGTTTTATTATGATGGTTGTAGAAGTTGTTTAGCAATGTATTTTTGAATAACAACTTAAGGGAGGTTTTGATTATAATCTATAATTTTCTAGTTAGAAATTTATTAATAAGTGGTTATAACTATATGTATTCTATTTCGATTAGCATGAGAATTATAATATTCTCATGACTGATCTATCCCTTGATTTTATGAGATGTAACCACTATATAGTTCTCGGCCCTAGAGGTCCCAAGGTTAGCGGAGAACAACATTATTTTGGCTCTATAATTGTGCTTAGATTAATACAGATTATCCTGTTATTGCTGTTACATGCGTTATTCAATTTAGTTTTTGTTAAGTTCTTTCTCTACCTGCTCCCTGCTAGAGAGGAAGGGCCCTCCTTCTTAGCAAGGATTGCAGTGATTAAGGTAGATGTTTATATATGTTTGTATTTCCATTTATGTATAAGTAGAGGTGCTGTTGCTGTTGTTCAATTGTGAATATATCCGATTCAATTTCAATACTTTGTATGCTGTTACACATATGATATTAGAGATACCAGCTGGATATTTATTGTGTGGTGTGCTAGAACAGATTAATTGAAGTGTGATTCAAGTCTTGTAGATAATTTTATTTTTGCATGAGTGATTTACTTCCACCATTTACTTCAACAAAAATTTCTTTTCTTTGGAGTTTCTTCTGGTTGGGTGTATCGGCACAGACAATGCAACTGTCATTGGAATAAAAAGTGTCCCTGGATTGATAATTTATGTGTACTATTTAGTCATCTAATAGTGATTAATAAAACCCCAAAATCTGCCATGTTAATCTCCGAGTTTAATTAAATAAAACCAAGATTAAAAGGTGATAAGGACAGATTAAATGGTGCATAAGCGCAATTATACAAATTTTGGATTAATAGCATTAAACACGGGTTAGTGCATAATTAATCTGCAATTTACATTTAAATCCCACCATTTTAAAATTCTGCTCTCGCCTGTTTTTGTGGAGAGGTCGTATGGGAGGGGGTTGGCCCCTTCCATTCCCACCGTTGGAGACCACATAAAATTTAAATAAATGTTGGGCACTCTGGTTATTAAGAACCATGCGATGGCCCATTGGTATGGAGACGCGTTCGTAGGCGGGAGGTCCTGGGGTCGAACCCTGACCTTCACCCATACTTTGAATACTTTTGCTCTGGACCTTGGATATGGACTTTGCCAATGTATTAACCCATAGTTAAATGAAATACACCACGCCACCAATATATAAACATTACCCAAACCTTATAACTTGCGGCCACCATAATTCAACTTTGGATTATTGTAATATGGTCTGAATTAATATAATGTGCACCCTCTAATAATAGAATTCAGACCTTAGGATAGTAACATATATATGCCACCGTATAAATTAAATCCAATCTTAGACCTTAGAACAATACCAAATGTAGACTTTGACCAACATATAATTAAATTCAACCATAGGATAAATATGAAATTCAAACCAAACCTTGGAGAAGGGGTCCACCAGAGAGGATACGTGGCTGTCCCTGGTTGGACTGTCCTCCCACATAAAAAAATAATCGAATTCAACCTTAGGAGCAGATCCTTAAAAAAATTTCACTTTCAAACCAAATTGGCAAATCTAGTTGTGACACTTGTCACAATGCCACTGAGGATAAACTGAAGAATATTCCCTGCATGTTGACTAGGCTGCCATGTCATCACCTGACACTGTTCTGCGATTTTATTTTAAAATTTACCTGTTTTGAACAACAGTCAGCAGGCTATAACTTCTTCATTCGAAGTCGGTTTTCAACAAAATGAGTTGCGTTGGATTTTTGGGGATGGGCCGGTCGCTGTCATTTAGTTTCCAATCAATTATGACCACTTTCATTTTTTAGCTAAATACCAAGGCTCTGATCATTCCTCCCCACTAGAAGCCTTTTGGACCCCAAAATCACTCTGATTTCTAATTATGTAGATGAGGGTACTGTTCCCTCACCCTTCTAGTCTCTATCCACTGAAATTTTCCCAATTTCATCACTTGGAGCTTTTTTGATGCATAAGAAACTGCATTTTTAAACATTACCGTGGACCTGGGGGTTATGGGCCCTCATAAAATCCCTTTACTCACAACAGATTACAATATTGGAGTTTATTAAACATACATACACGTGTAATCAAAATCAGATCTCTTAAAAACTCGCAATCTTCCCCAAAAAAAATGCATACACGCTTAACTTTAGTTGTAGGGTCCCACAACACGGTGACCAATCAGAAGCAATCACATCTTTGCAGGTTTCTCCACTTCGTAGTTCGAAACTTATAACAAATACCTTTAAAAATTAAACAATACCGATGCCGATGCAAAATTGTGATGTGATCTCCACCATAGATCTTCGCTAGATCTAACGGCCCCGTTGTACCTTCTCACACTGCCATCTCCTGTCCTTGTTGCATCGCAACCAAAATACTTTACTTTGCAATGTCTTAATGCTAAAATCTAAAGTCACCGATGTGCGATATGTGCTAGATCACTATGCCAACACATGGCTCCTCCCTTTATCGCATCACAAGTTATTCTGTTTAACTTGCAAAGTCCTTAACACATAAACTCAATAATCACCGATGCGGAATTGCGCTATGCTGACACGTGGCCCTTCTCCTCATCGCATCACAAGAAATATAACTTAACAAATGAAGTCTTAACGCTATCCGCTAAATTCTGCGATGTGCGAATTTGTGCTTTGTCGCCCATAGTTGATCTGCGCCCAGATATAACGGTCCTCATTGCTCGCCCTTCATCGCATCGCAACTTTCCCAACTTATCTTGTGATGTGATCTCATCCGTTCATCTCTTGAATTCACATATGTGATCTAATCATGGCCGTCCACTCATCCTTCATGCGGCTCTTCTTCATCTCTTCCGCCCGCACTGATCTCTGCCGTTAAATCTTAAAACTTTGATTTTGCGATTCAATTCTCACCATCCGATCACCCTCTTTGGAAATATTCTACGTGTTTTCTACCTTAGTCGATTTATCTTCTTTCAACTGTTGCCGCTTTGCAACTCCATTTCCTCCACACTACTCCTCCTGAGCTTTCTGCTATTTGTTATTCACTCTGACTTGGGATTATGACGCTCGCTGCATGCCTTACTACTAATTTAAATCTAGAATAAAAACCACCATTTTGTATTACTTATCTGAATCTAGAATTCATGATTTGTTTCTTACTCGACTTGTACACACATCTACTAGCTTCAGACTGGAATCATGCAGATTCTACCCAGCCATTAAGTCCTTTATCACTCAGAAATATTTATACATTCAATTTGAATTCATTCACCATGGTTTACCACACAGAAACCATAATTTCTCAGTTACAGATCACTCAGCACGTAAAAGGAATGACACACAGTCACAATGAATTCGATTTCCTCATTAATTAAATAAATGTACAGATACAAATAAAAAAACCTGTTTACAATCTCGCTTTGGCTTGATGTGCCTTTACATGGCCCTTTTCTCTTTCTCTCTCTCTATGCTCGTAGGCTCACAATTAAGTTTTCTCTCTAAGAATCTATATCCATTTATGCCTTTGAGGCTTTAAAAATCTATACAAAAGGTTCTGAAACCAATTCTAGTTCAGATCCCTAGGTTACTCAAAAAAATCCTAAAAATCCTCTAAGTCCTCAATTAATTCCTTAAATGTCTTATTTATCCCTTGAGAATCTCAACATTCAACTAAATCCTAAGGCTCCTCTTCAAATCCATAAAATCATGAACTACTTTCTAATCTAAGGATTACAATATTTCAGAATATCTCAATCCACACTAATCACTCATCAATCACTCATGTTCTCCTACATTCGAGAACATTTACAAATATGCCTCTCGATATTTAATTAAATCTTATTCTAAATGTCTCACATAAATCACTCAAAATATTGAAAATTACATTAATTAAATACTTGGGAAACCAACTCTTTTGAAAAACATAAGACCCCCTAGATTCTACTAAATGTACAAATTTTCAGAACCATGATGCTCTTGCATCATTTTCACAAAAAGTTAAATTTTTCCTTGATTCTTGCGACCTTCTCTTGTTGTCATTGACACCATCATGCTGCAATTTTTCTAAATTTTCAGAGCAGTAAGCTATTCTTGCAGAAACCATCTTGTTCCTACCTTGGTCATTAATCAAAGAAAACTTAAAAAATGTCTCACCTTGCACACTGTCACCATGGTGATACTTAGCTGCTCTTGTTTGTACTTGCGTCGTTTCTTTACCAAGTATCTTCACCATTTCCATGTACCTTTTGGAAAACATAAACACACATTTTTGAAGCCCATGCCTTCTTTTCAAGGTTTTCTTTTTCGCTTTCTCTTTTACCTTTGCACTCTCTTGCAGCGGCATCTTGTTTCCAACACAGCTCAACATTGATGTTGACTGCTGCAAATGTTTTACATATTTTTCACCTCCTTTCAAAGGCAACCTATTAGAATCCTAAAACATCTGATTACAAGCATACGCATATTTTTGAAATTTTTTATTCAAAACATCTATTTGATTGATCATCAACAATGTCAAATTTTGACTTGCATTCACTATCCTCTTCATTTCTCCTGCATCTATAAGAGACAAACTTGTCTTATTTTTATGCGATCTAAGTATGTACTCAGTAATATATTTAAACAAGTGATACTTATTCTCATGGCGATGAAATACTGCTTTCCTATCATACGGATAAGGACTTCCCAATACAATACATGATATCTTAAGCGACACCACATCAAGTTCAACTTCATCAAGAAATTTTGAATTGATGGATAATCTTAGTATGCACTTCCTTGTAACCTTCAAGTTTTCATTCTTTCATATCCAACCCAAAGCATATGGTCTTGGATGTCTAATAGTTTCAAGGCCTAGCTTCTTAACCAAGTCTTCAGAAATCAAGTTAGCTTGTGACCCACTATCAAAAAGTGTATCAATCTTGGTATGTTTAGAGACAACTCTAATATGGAAAAGTTCTATTCTTGTATCTTCATCATGAGTGAAATTTGAAAATTTTTAAGAAATAGTGCTTGTAATATGTTTACTTTTCTAACCCATGGCTGTAATCTTTGTCTCATCTGAGTTCTGAATTTGACCCTAAGTCATGTTCAACTATATCAACAATTTTACCCTTCTCTTTGGCTTTCAGTTCGTTTGGCTTCAACTCTGGATGAAGTTGCCAACAATGTTCTTCATCATGGCCAGTCTTAGAACATATTTTAAATGTGAGCTTTTCTTTCTCTCTTTTAACAGAGCTGATTCTTTTTCATCTTCCATAAAATTTTGCCTTTTATTTTCCCTCACTTTCACTTTTCTCATCTATGTTTTGTTTCCCTCTTGCCTCTAAGTGTGTGGCTTGAACACAAACTTCATCTATGTCTGTGGGATTAAAAATGAGAATGGTGTGCCTAAGGTAATTGTGCAAACCTCTAACATAATTTAACAAATTTTCTTGTGAATATAAATTAATACCCAAAATAAGAGATCTTCTCCAAAACTCATGAGTATAATCTTGCACACTTTTCCCTTTCAATTGTCTAAAATTTTTCCATTCCATAATTGCCTTTTTCATGTAAGCTAATGGATAGAATTTCCTTTTAATGGTAGCAATAAAACTTGACCAAGACATAGAGATCTTACTGTAGTTTTTAATCTCTTCTTGAGTCCTCGCTTCCCACCATACAAGTGTAGATCCTTACATCCTCAAAGAAGCCAATTGAATCTATATGTCATATCCATGAAGGTTTTGAATCCTACAGTACACCTCCAAGCGACGTATCCAATTGTCCAATATTTCTAGATTTATCTCTTCATTATATATTGGAAGCTCAAATTTGACATCTAGTTTGAGTAAGGGTGTCTTTCCTTTTGTGGAATT
Source organism: Pinus albicaulis (assembly GCA_034641835.2). Classification (NCBI taxonomy): domain Eukaryota; kingdom Viridiplantae; phylum Streptophyta; class Pinopsida; order Pinales; family Pinaceae; genus Pinus; species Pinus albicaulis. Next base: position 362,150,254 of record CM076571.1, on the reverse strand, counting down.
TGAGTGAGTGTGGGTAGTTTTTGTGGTGGAAGTGGAAGATGATGATGATGGAGATGATGAGATGATGAAGATGGTGGAGATGGATGTGGCTTTTCTCCACTACCCTATGAACTCTTCTCTTCATCCTTATTTTCATCTGAAATTCCTTCTCCATGTGGAGGCTTAGAACCTTCTCCTGCCATCCCAACAGTAAATTATTTAGCCATCCTCTTTATGTCATTGAAGTCTCTCTTGAAATAATCCTCTTCTGAATGACCTTGAGTCTCTCCAACACCTGACATAATGGCTATGGATTCAAGCACAATTTCTGATGCTTGTACCTCTTCAATCAACTTAGCTTCTTGTACAACTTGTACCTCTTCAACTCAGCTTCTTGAGACAAAAATTGAGGTTCTCCAAGTGTAGCTATGAGTGGAAATTTGGGTGAATATGGTGCTCTTGTAGCTCTCCTTCTTCTGGTCCTAATGTCAGGATTTGCAACCAATAATTACCCTTCACCTCTCTGCAACTTTAACCTTGTCAACATCACAAATTTGTAACCATTAAACTTGCACAAAACTCAAGCAACTATCAAGAAAATAACCTTTCCTTTCAACCATGCTCCGATACCAACTTGATCTGAGTATGAATGTTAGTTTTGTTGTGCTAATTTCATTTTCAGATTTAAAATTTACTTAGTGATATTATGCTTGGTGTACAGGTTTCCTTGTCGCTTATGTGTGTCAAATAGGTAATTTAACTGAGATTTTATGAGTGAATTCAAGAGCATAAGTATTAATTAAAATGATGAAAAATAGAAACATAAAGAACAACAAACCATCACAATTGATCCATTAAAACAAAGTTTTGATGAAGGGGTTCACCCCTCCTGGGCTACATCTCCTTGGTTCAGTTTCCATGGCATGGGCCTCTGTATTAGCTCAATAGTGAAAAAATTGTTGTTTACATGCATCAAATGCTCCTGAAACATACTCCAATGAGTTCAAAATGTCAAAATATATTAGAAATGACTATTCATTTTCTCAATTTGGCCTTCATATGATCTAGGCATGGCCTTCCTTCCTGTGGTCATAGGCTTCAAAATTCTTCAAAGTGACAAAAACAACTGTAGAATTATTCCTCTGCCTCTTAAACCTATTCCTATGTGTTCATAGCATGCCAATCTACTAGGAATGACTATTCCTCAACATAAATTGGTCGAAAATAAATCAAGATATGGCCTAATCAAATTTTTCCTATATTTCTCCTCCAAATCTGGAGAAGACTCCAGATAGCTCCGCCAAATTGGAGATTGTGCTGGAATTGGTGGAGTGACGAGTCCGCTAAAAATCTGCCACATTAATCTCTGATTTTAATTAAATAAAACCCAGACTAAAAAGGTGATAAGGATGGATTAAATGGCGCATAAGTGTAGTTATAAATTTTTTGGATTAATAACATTAAACTTGGGTTAGTGCACAATTAATCCGCAATTTTTGTTTAAATCCCACCATTTTAAAATTCCGATCCCACCTGGTTCTGTGGAGAGGTCGTATGGGAGGGGGTTGGCCCCCTCCTTTCTCGCCATTGGAGACCATATAAACTTTAAATAAATGTTAGGCGATATGGTTATTAATAGCCATGTGATGGTCCATTGGTATGGAGGTGTGTTCATAGGCGGGAGGTCATGGGGTTGAACCTCGAACTCCACCCATACTTTGAATAATTTTGCTCCGGAATTTGGATATGGACTTTGCCAACGTATTAACACATAGTTAAATGAAATATGCCACACCATCAGTATATAAACATTACCCAAACCTTATAACTTGTGGCCACCATAATTCAACTTTGGATTATTGTAATATGGTCCGAATTAATATAATATGTGCCCTCCAATAATAGAATTCAGACCTTAGGATAGTAACATATATATGCCACCATATAAATTAAATCCAACCTCGGACCTTAGAACAATACCAAATGCGGACGTTGACCACCACATAATTAAATTAAACCATAGGATAAATAAGAAATTCGAACCAAACCTTGGAGAGGGGGTCCACCAGAGAGGACACGTGGCAGTCCCTGGTTGGAATGTCCTCCCACATAAAAAATAAATCAAATTCAACCTTAGGAGAAGATCCTTAAAAAAAATTCACTTTCAAACCAAACTAGCGAATCCAGTTGTGAAACTTGTTACATTGCCATTGGGGATAAACTGAAGAATATTCCCTGCATGTTGACTGGGCTGCCATGTCATCAACCTGTCACTGTTCTGCATTTTTTTTTTAAATTAGTCTGTTTTGAATGGTAGTCAACAGGCTATAACTTCTTCATTTGAAGTCGGTTTTCAACGAAACGAGTGCATTGGATTCCTGGCGACAAGCCGGTCGCTTTCATTCAGTTTCCAATCAATTCTGAGATATTTCACTTTTAAGCTAAATAATGAGCCTCTAATCATTCAATGTGTCCCGAATGTCCAAATCATTTAGAAATGACTCTTCTTGCCCTCAATTTGGTCGAATTTTGCAAAAGATATGGCCAAATTTTTTTTTCCTAGTAAACTGCCTCCAAAACTGGAGAAGACTCTAGTTAGGGCCGCCAAATTTGGGGCAACGTCTAAATTGGCAAGTAAACCGAATTTACCGCCAACTTAACTACAGTTTAATTAAATTTAAAAATATATTAGCTGCGGGTTTAACAGTGTGTTTAGGGCATTAAGTGTGTTTAGTATTGGTGTTCCGGTGAGTGTTGTAGGTTAATTTGGGCATCATCCCCCATGAATTGGTCAAATGGGACATCATCCCCAGGACCAATGAAATAGGGTCTATCATCCCCTCATATTTCAGTTTCTATATGCCCTAACATAAGAACAATTCATTCATGGATTTTATTGTAATATTTACAAGGTTTGAAGTATACGTTATATCACCTATTGGCTCACCAACACAACCTCTAAAGGGACTAACTGCGTTGCAATGCAAGATCCTCCATTCAAGGGTGCACTGCAATGTACTTCCCGAAATTCAAGAGTGTGTTGGACACTTGGGAGTGGAATTCTCATTGTTCTGGGAATCTCCACAAGGCGAGTGCCTTCTAGAAGAGTCCATATGTGTCAAACTTTGAATAAAAATTACCATCTAACACCTATGAACTTGGGAACATGTCTTGCCTATTCTTAGAAAGTCATTCATTGAAAAAATACCATCAGTTTCCCTATAAATTGAGCACTCATTCTAGTGCTAGGGAGGTGTTATCACCAAATTGATTTTGATGGGCTGCTCATCAATCAACTCATTAATGTAACTATTTCAAACCACTTTTGGATGAAGATTAGCCTCTTCAGTTTGAGAGGGCTCTCTCAAGGTAATTTACGATTTTCAATGGAAATTATAGTAGATGGATAACTCTATAACTGTAACTTGATTGTGGTTTCTTGCAAGTTGAAATTGTAAGAACTTGCTACCATTGGGCTATGGGGTCAACATCAGTAAACTCAATGAGAATATTTCTTCTTATGGAAACTGAGGAAAATGAAGGTTTCAATGAAACAGTAGTACACACACACAACACAGGAAGAAAAAAATAGTTTAACCTCTAAAGGAAGTTAGAGCATGTTGCCATGAGTTATGAGTAATTAGACATCAAACTCATTGCATATATTAAACATGAAAGACATAGAACATAAACACATTGAACACCTCCTTCGTATCTCAGGTAAAGAAGAAAATATCACTGTATATTACTGACACTGAAAACTATTAGAGTAACAATTTAGTACGATATTATCCAACCATTTGATATTCGATTTTCTGTCTATAAATAGACTTTCTTTACATTACATAGGATTCTGTATCATCGAACCTTCAAACTGACAACTAATCATAATTGACACATTTATTTCTGGAACATAGACACCTATTCATTTAAGGGTTATTCTCGTAATAGGAATCTAGTTATATTTATTACAAGTACTAACTAAAGGAGTGCATAATTACATCAAAAGTAGTTAGGTGCTCGAATGGCATTATCCATCATCAAAAAGAATAAATTCCCTCACTGAACTACAAAAAATTCATCCTATTTTTAAGGAAATGATGACATGGCATTTGCTAACTGTTGAGATGAATCGACCCTTTTTCCCTATGCTGTGCTATTGCTAATATGCTGATGTAGTGGGGAAGTTTAGGACGTGGAGTTCAATTCACTGATATTCTGGTAGATGAGTTGAGAGTTGTGCGGGTAGATCTGCTATATGAATTGAACGCTTTCTGCTGCCTGACTCAACCTTTCTGTCTTGTTTTCACTCGAAATCCTTTTGCCATGTTAAAACCCTTTTTGTGAATAAAACAACATGAAAACCAATATAATCGGAATTGAAACCTTTTAAACTTTATTTCTAAAGTGGCATCGCATCCGCGCACTTTAAAACCTTTATAGTTTAGTTTATAAAGAATACAACCAGCAATGCAATGCGAAGAGTAGGTGACATGGAGGGTTGGTGGGACCAAACCGCAACACATGTCGTAATTTGTAGTTTTTAGTTATAAGCGCAGAGGATGTAAATATTAAAAACTGTGAAGTGTGACGTGCGGGGGAGGAGGTGAATGACGTGGCAGGGACAAAGTGGGACCGGATCGTAGGCGCACATCGCAAATTTTAGTTTTTTGTTATAAGTGTTGAACCCTTAGTTAAACTAAGAGGGGGGGTGAATAAATTTAATACATTCATGGAATTTTAAAACTTTCTTTTACACTTATTTACACCTTCATTTCATGATCAACTTATTATATAATGAAACAATAATATTAATATGTGAGCAGCAAGTATTATGCAGATTAAATACAAAACATCAACACATAATCATCATGCACATGGACAATAGATATAAGTGGAAACCCATAAGGGAGAAAACCACATATTATTATTGTTGTGATGCAAAGGCAAGCTCCAAATCCCTCTCACCACTGATTTTATATAGGCTCCAACCTATAGGAGGCTACTACCTCAAATTCAACAAACTAAAATTTGCAAGGAAGATCCAACACCCATATGTTTTCTGCAAGCTACAATGCACATGAGGCTCCTACCTCAACCGACTACAACTGGACATATATCAAGCTACAGCTTGAAATGGAAGCACCAAATCCCATGTATTTTTTGTAGGCTACAACCCATAGGAGGCTCCTACCTAAACCGTCTCCAACTAGACATCTATCAAGCTACAACTTGAAATAGACGCACCAACTCCCATGTATTTTCTATAGGCTGCAACCCACAGGAGGCTCCTACCTAAACCAACTCCAACTGGACATCTATCAAACTACAACTTGATATGGAAGCACCAACTCCCTTAAACTACAATAAAATCATATGCTGATTTACCTGGATATCAGATCTGTTTTTCTCCTTTTTCACTACTGTCCTTCAAACCTTTAAATTTGCTTTATATCATCTCTGGATCTTCACAGCTTCTCTATCTGCTCAGTCTTATTCTTCCACTCTCTAAACTATTTGTGCATATGAAAATGACATCATTTATAGAGATCACCTCATAGCTATTTGTATTCCATATGGGAATATGAAATGAACAGGTATGACTCTTTGTCTTCCACCTTCTCATTTCCTCACTCAACACATTCTGGATGTTACAACACTATGTAATCAATTCAATATTACATTGGAGTTTTGCTTTGCCTATAGAGACTTGCCTTTGCATCACAAAAAATATAAAATAAATAATACATTTACAGTTACAATCAATTATTTTACTCATCCCTTTCAGTTTCTTAGCTTTGCTGAGTGTTTTTCCTCTTTTTCTTGCTGTCTTTTTGTATTTTCTGTTTCTGCGGTTATATTCCAACTTTGCTGCATAACTGCCCCTTTTAGTCTGAATCTTGTTCCGTGTTCAACCTTTTCATTTGCTTTACTTCCACAACACTGTTCTGCTCGAGATCCTAGTCCTTTGATTTGCGTTTAGATCATTTCTTTGTGACCTGTGGGGTATGGCCCACATAAAAATCCCTTTTAACACAACGAAGTATTACAAATCAGAGTTTTATCAACATATATACGTTTATCGATCAAACAACACATATATAAAATACATACGTTTAGCAATCAACCACACATATTAACATACATACTTTGATAAATCAACAGCGCGTATTAAAATACATACTTTGAGAAATCAAACAACACGTATATACCATACACGGAATAGGGCTATCAGGTCCCACAATACTTTGAACCAATCACAATTCATCGCAAACACTTGTCTGCAGTTTCCCACTCTACCAAGAGCGATAAACCATAAACCATGTGATCTATGATTTACACTCGTGCACAGTGCTGCCACGTGGACTCCCTTCATTGCATCGCGTTGCTTGATCCTTACCACATCGCAACCAAATCAACATACCTTGCGATGTCTTGAAGTTAAACCCTATTTCTTGTGGTATGTGATGTTGCGCAAGGTAGACATGTGTCCATTTTTCATCGCAAAAAATTAACTTAACTTGCGGTCGCCTTACTGCTATCCCTTAAGCGCTCCGATGTGTGGTATGCGGGCGAGGTCCATGTCATCATGCCACATCACCGCCACGTCACCTTGCCACACCATCATAAATTCTAGCAATCTGTGGGGTCAAGGCCACGTCACCTGCCACATCATCTCCACGTCATCGCCATGTCACTGCCACGTCATCTTTACATCACTTCCACGTCATCTTTACGTCACTGTCACGTCATCGTTACGCCACTGCCCATAGTTCGTAGTTCGCAACTTATAACCATTTAACTTAGTGGTTACCTCTATTTCATGCAATTTTCAATATTGCGCCTTGCCAACATGTGCCCCTTCTCCAATTCGCATCGCACACAACTTAAATTTCCCTACGATGGCCTTAACGCTAAACTTTTAAATGTTGCAATTTGTGAAATCGCTCCTGAAGCGATTCGATCTTCGCCGTCCATTTCTCGCCTTCACTTTTGCGATCTAATCCTGACCATCTGTTCGCCTCCCTTGGAATTCTTCAAAGACTTATTTGCCTTAGTCAATTTTTCGTTTGTTTACATTATCCTGCTCTATAACTCTGGTTTATCCACACTGTTCCTCTTGTGCTTGTTCCCGAGCTTGTCTTTGTTATTGAATTCCATCTTGAGTTATCACACTCGACATCTACCCTTTTCATACTCATTAAATCCCTCTCTGTCTCTCGCCTCTCGCCTCTCTCTCTTGGCTTAATCATCTTTGTTTAATTGGTCTCTTCCTCTCATCTCTCACCTCTTCTTGCTTCTTCTACGTGTAATATCTCTGGTCCTCGATGTGTCTAGAAAATCCGATTGCCTTCTGCTGTGCACTAAAGCAATTTGCATCCTCTCTACTGTCTCTACTTCATTCGCTGCCTCTGCTGTCTCTGATTCTTTACTTCCTTTGCTGCCTTGCTGCCTTTGGTGCCTTCTTAGCTGCATTCGCTTCCTCTGCTACATTCATTGCCTCTTTGATTTTGTTGCTTCTTTGCTGTCTTGCTGCCTTTGCTCATAGTCTAATGCTGCTCCTTGCCTCTTTGCTGCTCCTCTGCCTCTCTTTTATGCTTTCCTACTACATTGTTGCCTGATCTACTCCTTTTCCTTATTGCTGGTTCTTCTCTTCTCCTTTGCCTTAATGATAGTTCAGGTGCTACTCCTTTGTGCTCCTTTACCATCAATGACAATATTTCCAATAGTCTCCCCCTTTGCCATTGATGGCAATACTCCAATACTTCCTCTAGGAATTCCTCCCCCTTTCATTTTGAGAAGTGTCTTGTCTTTCCTCCTCTGCTTTCTTTTCAGAAGAACCTTTCTTCTTCCGTTTACTTTTCCTCCCCCTTTGACATAAATGGAAAAGTGTTGCACATTTCCCAGTGTAGATTTGATCTTTGCATTTCCTTTCTCTAAGATGTGTTTAGGCCTTCTTATTCTAACTTTATACCTTGCTACTCCAGACTGGTTTACAAGAGTTGTTGGGAGAATACTTTGAGAATCATTGAACTTGTATGTAAGTTGATGCCATCCCAGAGCATAGACTCTTTGCCCTTGTATAAAGCTGAAAGAGATGATAAGGACACTTCATAGAAAAAACTTATATAATAAGAGATCCATCATTAGAACAATACTGAAATACTGAGAATGCTCCATAAAATATATAAAGTCTGCTCCCAATATACTTCAGTCAAAATTAAGATCTTCATCTGAGATACTTGTTTGTAGTACAAGTCTATTCAAATATGATGATGCCAATATATCTTTTATAGCTGTGGTTCACCTTTATTGCCTGTTGGTGGTGATGTGTGCTAGACCACTGACAGGGATATTACACTAACAACCAAAAGGCCCATGATACTGATGTGATCAATGAATCGAACTAGAACTTACAAATTATTGTAATATTAGACAATATCTTTCAATCTGAGAGACCAAATGACTTTACTACTTGTACAATGTACTTTCAAAACTAACCCTTGAGGCTAGATACATTCAATGTATTGGTCAATCTCACTTATCAACTATGAAAATTTATTTATGACATAAGGGGGTACGTATGTCAATGATCAACCTCCCACTTATGCCATAATACTCTAATTCTAAGGACATGTACCATACCACTGCTCCACTGATAACACTTGGTATTATGCTGATAGGCAGAATTCTTGTTCCAAATATCAATTGATACTACATTGATAAACCAAGAAGTAATTTCACTTTAGCTCACACATGCACCCATAGTTAAGAAAACCTTCATAGTTTCTACTATTGAGCTCCCCACTGTTCTCAACAAAAATTATCAATATACTGAATTTGATCTTGTCATCATTAACCTTTTTCTTATTCTATCATTTTGGTTTAAAAGAATGTCACTACATATTCCTTTCTAGGACTGCTCTAGAATCATTGCTGCTCTATATACAATTCAACTGATCTAAACAAAAATGATCTCTGGGAATGTAATATTCCCAAATTTTCACCTAATATTTGGAATATTAGAGTTCTTAATTTTCTTAATGAATTAAATAAATAAAAGGGTGGAGGGACACATAATCCTCAGTATGAATAAATATCCACTTTTTGTGTGTGAATATGGATTAATTAAGCCTAGATATGCATAATAAGGTAGTTGAGCAACTACTAATGTGAATGGAATTGGAGACCATGTCTCATTTATGAGATAGATAATGAAGGTTGACATAGTAAAATAAGATATTGAAGATTTCAAATAGAAGGTTATGGAACATTCATGATAAAGTGATGGAGGATGTTGTGCAATTAAAGCACACATGATGGAGAGGGTGTACATTGCACCTAGACATGATGGTTTATTTGGTCAAACAAAGCAGTCAAACTTGGAGGATCTTGTCCACATGCACAACACAATCTAGATGAGGGCCAAGGCATGGGAAGGCTCAAACATTATATAAAAAATATGATGGCAAGGATGAAGGCATGCTGGTTATTCTTGATGTAAGGATATTTTTAGATCTAGAATTGTCATGTGACATTCCATTGCTTTCTTGGGCTGTTTAGCAAAGATTGCAAGTGTTGTTTAGCACAGGATGTTCCTGGTAGGGAATCCCACCTATTTCTTAGAGTAGCTTTAGAAAGAGTATTGTACTTCATTCTACATCAGGAATTAGTGCCACATCCATTTTCCCACTTTATGTAGAACATTCATATTCAAAAATTGTAGATTTTTGAAGATCATTTTGGAAGGTGGAAGTTGTCTTCAGTAGTTCAGCTGGAGAAATGGTGAGGGTTTATTCCTATCAAATTGGGATTATATATCAACATTCCCAGAGCTTCATTTCAGATCTGGCATCAGGCCAAAAGTTATTGACCTCCTAGCAGAAGTATTTCCTTCAGCAATTACGCTGTCCAATATGCAGATCCAAAGGGAGGAAGGAAGTTACTAGCATTTCAACTAGTAATCCTGTGAGGGATCATCCCCTCACATTGCCAACAATATTACCATCAGCCTGGAGTTTATTGCAACATTTTTGTTAGGTCCCTATATTACCAGTATAGTCCCTTATTGTTATTAGTGTAACCCCTTTATTGTTATTATTGTACCCTTGTAACCCCAATTTTGTTATTATTGTGCCCTTAAATTATTATTGTTAGGTCGGCTAGGATTACATTGTGGCCCACTAGGATTACATTATGGCCCCATGGACTCCTATATATAGAAAGGAGGTTTTGTAAATTGTATCATCCGAGAATTGTTCATTTATGTAATGTATTGGAGGTTGCCCCCTCGAAGTGGCTCATTTCTAAGGCGTTGATATCTCTTTTCTTCTATTTTTGGAGCTGGTTACACAACATTTGGTATCAGAGCTTTGGATTCTAGGGTTTCGCTGCTCCAAACAGGTCATCGTGGCATTTTCGCTATAAATTTTTTTCTACGAAGTTTCAAAAGATGAAATTTTTAGGGTGTGAAGCTGAAATCCTGAGGAAGATTGTCTAAAAATTTCAGAGCTTGGTTCACAATAGTTTCGGAGATATGATTTGTGGAAGTTAGGTATTTTTTCAAGCTCCTAAACAGGTCATCGTGGAATTTGCGCTATAAATTTTTTTTTACGAAGGTTCAGAATCTGAAATGTTTAGGGTGCAAAGTGAAAATCCTGAGGAAACTCATCAAAAAATTTCAGATATTTATTCGAAATATTTTTGGAGATATGATCTGTGGAAGGTGGTGCTTTTTCAGGCTCCTGAATTTCATCTCAAAGAGGTGATCGTGGGAAAATTTCAATAACTCTCTCTCTGAGCATCGGATTGAAGTGCCGTAAAAATTGGTCACAATTGCATTGAATTTGGTTTCTTTTCTATCAATTGCAGAGGTGAAGGATGAAACAATGACACGTGGAAAGTCGTACAATTTCACTCTGCTGAACGAGTCCATAATTAGGTCATTGTGGGAGATTGGACATAACTTTGTCTTGGAGAATCAAAATCAGGTCATACATGTGGCATTCAAAAGAGAATTCATAGGGCTACTTCAGTGCTGAATTTCAGATATTGAAGAGCCGCAATCACAGAGATAATAAAATTTCAATATCGAGCTCCTCAAAAGCAAGAAAAAGGTGTGTATTTTTTTCCGAATTGCATAAGTCTTGTTTGAAAAATCAATTTGAATTGATTCCAAGGGCATGTTGTAGAATAGATATCAGTATTGGGTTCTGAAAAATGCCTTGTAAAAATAATTCAACACCCATTAAGCCTTCAGAAGGCTCTACTATGACTCATGAAGATGAAGAATTGCAACATGATCTATCAAAATTACAAGAGCAAATGCACCAAATTTTGCTCTCACAAAGAGCAGCAAAAAATGAAATGGAAGTTTTGAAGAAAGGCATGGAAGCAAAGATGGACGGTGTGAAGAATAGTATGGATGGTTTGAAGAAAGACGTGGAATATAAGATAGATGACATGGAAGCTGGCATGGAATCTAAAATGGAAAACATGAAGAATGATCTAAAAGCAAACATAGAAGGTTTGACAAAGTTGATATTAGAAATGTTTCCTAATGGTGAAAAGATAGTAGAGGAAACTCATGATGAGAACAAAATAACTGTTAATCGTGATTTCATAAACTCTAATGTTGGCGTGAAGAACCACCATATTCCAAAAATGGATATGAGGAAGTTTAATGGAAAGGATCCTGTAACATGGATACTACAGATGGAGCAATATTTTGATCTCCATAATGTGCAAAACACACAAAAGGTACGCATTGCAACTTTACATTTAGAACAAAATGCATTTGTATGGTATCGATGGCTTTGCTCCCATAAAAATTGTCACTTGGTCATTTTTTACGGAGGAAATGATAGCAAATTATGAGGATACAAAGAGCAACACCTTCTTTAGCCAATTGATAAATCTCAAACAAAAGGGTTTAGTGGGGGAGCACATTGAGGACTTCCAAAAATTGAATATAAGGGTAACTGATATTCCAGAGGAACACAGGATTGATCTCTTCATAGGCACTTTAAAGGATAACATCCAACATGAAGTTCGCGTTTTGGAACCCGATTCATTGGAGAAGGCATTCAGGTTGGCAAGAAAAGTTGAATGTAAAATTATGGCGACAAGGAAGCCTACCACTCAATTCTATAAAGAAGGAAGTGTTGCTATGCCTAGATTTCCACAACCTACAAGGTTGACACCACAAGAATTGGAAGAAAAAAGAGCAAAAGGGCTTTGCTACAGTTGTGATAGCAAATACACTAAAGGTCATAAGTGTGCTGAGAAGAAATTATTTTACATAGATTGTGAAGAGGAAGAAGAAAATGAACAGGAAGAGGATATACACCAGGAACCAGCCCTAGAAGAGGAAGAAATGAATCCGACCATATCGTGTAATGCACTGGCAGGAATTACCACTCCTCAAACTCTCAAGATAGAAGGACAAATCAAGAATAAAAAGGTAATAGTGTTGATTGATTCAGGTAGCACCCATAATTTTATTCATTGCAAGGTAGCCAAGGAATTAAATTGTTTCCTATACCCAGCACCAGAATGTCAAGTGATGGTGGCAAATGGAGGAACTATAAATTGCTCTGGAAAATGCCATAATATCAAGCTAACCATGGGGGAATATGTATTGACTAGTCCAATGCTTTCTATTCCTATGGGAGGTGCTGATGTTGTACTAGGAGTACAATGGTTACAATCTTTGGGGACGGTAGCTTTTAATTTTCAAGAACTTTTCTTGAAATTTTTTTCAGAAGGAAAGGAAGTCGAATTACGGGGTATTTCAGGGAAGCCAGGAAGGATAATAAGCTCTAATGTCATGACAAAGCTTCTAAAGAAAGAACAACGAGGCGTAATTGCACAATTATGCTCACTAGAAGTTCTAACATCAAAATCATCTATTTCTGCAGATCTCCAACAAGTCTTGGACAATCATTCCAAGGTGTTTGAAACTCCCAAAGGACTCCCACATATTCGTGATCATGATCATGCTATTCATTTGATTCCAGGAAGTGTTCCTCCAAACATCAGGCCTTATATATACCCTTACGTCCAAAAGAGCGAAATTGAACGTATGATTGTAGAAATGTTAGAGGCGGGTATAATTCAACCTAGTCAAAGTTCTTTCTCTGCTCTTGTAGTATTGGTACACAAGAAGGATGCATAATGGAAAATGTGTCCAGATTATAGGGAGCTCAATAATCTCACCATTAAAGATAAATTTCCCATTCCTATGATTGAGGAATTATTGGATGAATTACATGGAGAAATTTATTTTACCAAGTTGGATCTTCGTTCAGGATATCATCAAATTAGAATGAAGACTGAAGATATTCCAAAAACAACATTTTAAACTCATGAGGGTCATTATGAATTTTTGGTCATGCCTTTTGGCCTTACCAATGCACCTTCTACATTTCAAGGGTTGATGAATTCCATTTTCAAACCCTTCCTTAGAAAATTTGTGTTGGTATTTTTTGATGATATACTAATCTATAGCAGGTCTTGGAAGGATCATGTTGAACATGTTGACAAGGTGCTCAAACTATTGCGGGAGAAACAATTATATGCAAAAACATCCAAATGTTTCTTTGGAGTACAAGAGGTGGAATATCTGGGTCATATTGTATCTCACGAGGGTGTTAAAGTAGACCCTAACAAAATTAAAGCCATTAAGGAATGGAAAGTCCCCACGACCATAAAGTAGTTGCGAGGATTTCTCGGCTTAACAGGGTATTATCGCAAGTTTGTTAAGAATTATGGGAGAATAGCAGCACCTCTAACAACATTATTGAAGAAAGATGCATTTTCATGGACTCTGAAGCAACTAAGGCCTTTGAACATCTTAAAGAGGCAATGTGCCTAGCACCAGTCTTAGCTATGCCAGACTTCACAAAAACCTTTATTTTGGAATGTGATGCCTCAGGAAATGGAATTGGTTTTGTTTTAATGCAAGAAGGAAGACCCATTGCTTTTGAAAGTCGTCCAATCAAAGGAAAGTATTTACAGAAACCTATTTATGAGAAGGAAATGTTAGCAATATTGCATGCACTAAAGAAATGGCGAACTTACCTAATGGGAAGACACTTCAAGGTAAAAAGCGATCATGATAGTCTTAAACACTTTTTGGAACAAAGACTATCGTCAGAAGAGCAACAAAAATGGGTCACAAAGATGTTGGGTTATGACTTTGAAATAATCTACAAAAAGGAAAGCTTAATGTTGTTGCAGATGCACTCTCAAGAAAGAATGAAGAGGTGGAAGCATTGCTTTGTGCCATTTCTATTATCCAACCAGATTGGATAACCGAAGCAAGAGATGAATGGAAGAAGGAAAAAGATGTATGGGCACTCTTTCAAAATTTGCAGCAAAATCCTAGTACATCTAGTACATTTAGTTGGAAAAATGATTCCTTATGGTACAAATATCGCTTATATCTTTGTAAGAATTCCCAACTAAAACAAAAGATTCTTCTGGAATTGCACACTTCTCCTTTAGGAGGACACTCAGGATTTTTAAAAACTTACCACAGGGTGAAGAAAGAATTTTTTTGGGATGGCCTTAAATCTGATATTCCAAAGTTTGTGGCGGAATGTTTGGTTTGCCAGCAGAATAAAGTGGAAACAATTAAGACCCCAGGACTTCTACAACCTTTATCCATTCCAAGTCAACGTTGGGAGGAAATTTCAATGGATTTTATCACAGGTTTACCTAAGTCCGAAGGAAAGAGTGTCATCATGGTGGTAGTTGATAGACTTACCAAGTATGCACACTTTTGTGCATTATCTTATCCATTTAAAGCAAGTACAATTGCTACTACATTTATGGACACAATTCAAAAGCTACATGGGAACCCAAGGGTTATTGTGAGTGACAGAGATCCCATTTTTACTGGAAATTTTTGGACAGAGTTATTTTCTTGTTTGGGTACTCAATTAGCTCATAATTCATCTTATCATTTTCAATCTGATGGTCAAACTGAGATAGTAAATAAATGTTTGGAAGGATATCTTTGTTGTTTTGTATATGATAAACAAGCACAATGGGTCAAGTGGTTACCTCTCACTGAATGGTGGTATAACACTTCCTTCCATATTGCAGCAAAGATGACCCCATTTATGGCACTTTATGGATATCATCCACCATCTATCACATCATATTTAAGGGAAAATTCGAAGGTTCAAGCAGTGGAAGATCACATCGAGCATCAGCAAGAAGTTCTCCAACTCTTAAAGGATAACCTGAATTTGGCACAAAATCGAATGAAACAACAGGCAGATCAACATCGCAGCGAGAGAAGTTTTGATGTAGGAGATTGGGTATTTTACGGCTACAACCATACAAACAAATGTCCCTCAAGCAAGCTAAGAAGGATAATAAATTATCGCCAAAGTACTATGGTCCTTACAAGGTGTTGCAAAATATTGGTACTATGGCATACAAATTGGAGCTTCCTGCTTCTTCGCGAGTGCATCCAATTTTCCATGTTTCATGCTTAAAAAAGCTTATAGGTGAAAATATTCCAGTTCAAACAATATTGCCAGAACTTGATGAGGAAGGAAAAGTCATATTGGAACCTGAAGCGGTCACGGAAACAAGAACTCGACAGCTACGGAATCGATCAATTTCAGAGTATCTCATCAAGTGGAAGAACTTACCCACTGAAGATTCTACATGGGAGGATGATAATTTTATACAGAAGCACCCAGAGCTACTCAAGCGTTGAGGACAACACTTTTTTGAAGGAGAGGGCATGTTAGGTCCCTATATTACTAGTATAGTCCCTTATTGTTGTTAGTGTAACCCCCTTATTGTTATTATTGTACCCTTGTAACCCCATTTTGTTATTATTGTGCCCTTAAATTATTATTGTTAGGTCGGCTAGGATTACATTGTGGCCCACTAGGATTACATTATGGCCACATGGACTCCTATATATAGAAAGGAGGTTTTGTAAATTGTATCATCCAAGAACTGTTCATTCATGTAATGTATTGGAGGTTTCCCCCTCAAAGTGGCTTATTTCTAAGGCGTTGATATCTCTTTTCTTCTATTTTTGGAGCTGGTTACACAAAATTTTTTCAGTAGGCAGAAGGCCTCTCTTTCCCTCACAGCGCAGTTTCTATTGGCAGTTGTGTTGTAGCAGCTGTAATCATTATTGGAGGATTGAGAAGCTAGATCTAGAGCTTCCATCTTGTAGATCTGAAGAAGGGATCAACCCTTCAAGCTTAGATCTGATCTTGCAACATATTTCAACCATATATTAGACATATCTAGCTTCAGATCTGTATTTCCCAGTAGATCAAGGATCAAATCCTAGGAGGGTGATTTTCCAAAGTTGTAGATCTGGAAAATCCTTTCTGGGTTATCTTGGGAATCCATCACATTGGCCAGATATTGAATCTTGAAATCATCTGAGCTCTAGATTTGAGTAGGTCTGCATTTTCCTTTTCATCATGTAGTTATATGTTCATATTCTGCTGAAGGGACATCACAGTATTTGCTTCAGTGCCTCTCCAGTTATGCTGTACCTATTGTAGCATGTTTTCTGGGTGATTCTATACCATCTTTTTGGCTAGATCTGCTCATATTCTTGTACATTGTGTAACTGAATCATCTCCATATAATAAAATGGCTCAGCTTCTCTGTAAATTCTGATGTTGTCTTAAGATTTATTTTTTATCTTGCTGCAGTTCTTATATTGTGTTTAAGTATTACTGCATTCTCCCTTTTGGGATATTACAGTGGTATCAGAGCATGATCTTTGGCTTAGCTTGTGGACACTTCATCTTTTGCATCTAAAGAAGAAGTAGATAGATGAGATCTATCATGGAGAATGAAAATTCTGCCACTCCTTTCTTTAGATCCATGCAATATCTCTCCAAGGAGGTCAATCCAATGAAGAATGAAGGTCAGAAAGAAGATCCAAGAAGAAGAATTGAAGAGCAAGGTCCAAGCACTTCCTATCATCAGAAAAGAAAACCGGAGAATCATAGATCTCCTCATAGATCCACTATGCCAAATTTCTTTGTAGAAGGTGAAAGGTGTAGAAATGAAGAAATGAATGAACATGAGATGCATGAGACGCTTAGTATATATCTTGAAGAGTAAAAAGCACAGTATAGAGCATTCAAGGAGAAGCTAACTCTCCAAAAATTCTTTAAAATCAAAGAAGAAAGAGGATCCTATAAAAGCAATATAAGAAACATGCATAATAGATTATATTTGCCTACATTTGATGGATCTTCCTCAAGCATTGTTAAGGCTTGGAGGAGAGAGCTAGATGCATTTTTTAGGATACATCTTGTAGCTAAAGGAGAGGCTGTTCAAATTGCAGTACTTCATCTTTTAGATGAAGCTAATGATTGGTGGTTTGGTCACATGGAGCATGCAAAGGTGACTAAATATTAAGATTTATTTCACAAATTGAGAAAGAAGTTTGATGTGAAGAAGACAGAGATGTGCCACAAAGAGAAATTTCCTAAGGAGGAGGATATCTATCTTATCACTCTGGACAAGAGGTCACTACATTCACCACCAACTGTAGAAGTACTTGCGTCTAGAGAAGAGACACTTGCACCTTTGCAAGAAGATCCTGATCTCTTGACATATAGAGTCCCATGCATGATTCAGGAGATGTCTAAGGGAAAGGAGGAATATTCTAGCACTGGTACACTTGGAGAAGAGCATCCATCTCTCTTACCAGTAGTTGGAGACACCATTGTATTGGTTGGATTAGTTCCAAATGCTGATTTGAAGCAGAAAACTATCACAACGCAGAGGACCCTTGATCTAATCAAGGAGGAGATGAAAAGATATCCTAGTTTTTCATGGATGGACTACATTCAACCTCTTGAGTTGAAGTGTAGAGTTTCAGAAGAAGGATGAGCATGATCCTATGTACAATGACTAGTTATGAGATCAGTATTATGCCTTGCTTTGAGACATCACATGTATTACCCTGCAGATCTACAGCGCTGTCACTTAGTAGCTGTGAAAGTGAAGGGGCCCCGTCATTCTTGGAGCATTTTGAAGGTAGCTTCACTCATGGAGCAATGGAGGTAAAGATGATAAATGGTATACATCTAGATATGAGAAATATTTTCTCCTTTCTTGATGACACTTTCTCAATGAGCACCTCACAACTCAAAGAGAATCTTATACCTACAACAGATCCAAAACCTCATTGGTTTTGGAAGGCCATGGATGAGAAGAAGGTCTCATTAAGAGATCTCATTGGAGGTGCACTTCAACATTTCATGAAGTGCAAAGTTTTTCATCAGTTTGGGGAAGATGGTATTCTTCAAGGGAGGATACCATGATTATGCAACACATCACTCATCTTCCATATTGGGGTGAGTGGGGGAGGATGATAAGGAAGGGGTTGCATGACCACTTGTAGATTTATGATATGGGCCAGCAAGCTTGGCTACGTTGGTTGCCCTTGGGAGATTCCTATCACTACCCAAAGACTCCTATTTCTTTGATCCATGCCTTGAGGAACACTTATGAAATAAAGAAGGAGGCATGGCTGCGCTGGTTTCTCTTGGGTGAGTATGGTGACCACCCAATAGCTCATATTTTTTTGATTCATGCCTTGTATATCAATGATAGAATGCAACAAAAGAAGGCATGTTCATTTTGGACTCACTTGAGAGAGATTGGCCACCACATGAGATCTCTTATGTCTGTGTATTTTGTATTGGGTAAAGCTTGGCATGATGCTCTCATGATGTGCATTGATGATGTTTCTTTGTATTGGGATGATGTGACATTCCATATGTCCATTAGTATGTTTTTGCTTCATGATGCACATGATGAGGAGAGAAAGAAAAAAGATATCTTGTTGCTTTGGTTGCTTTTGAGGGAGTTTGGCTTGTCCATCTTACATGGAGGAGATGGAGGATGGCAGCAAAGGGCCTTACTCCGGTGGTTACTATTAGGAGAATATGGTTTGATATCTTTGTCTACCCATATAGCTCCTTTCCTTCTTCTTTTGCATAACTTTGGAATGATGCTTGGATCCAACAAGGCCAACATGATTAAGGGTAAGAGCATATCAATGCTCAATCAAATTCATTAAGCATGGGATGAAGAGATGTATTGTGTGATGGAGCTTTTCCTTTGTGGAAAGAGCTACTTTATTTTATGTATCTCATGTATTGATGATGATGTTGGACATCATATGGTTGTCACTTGGTACTTCATGATGGAAGGAGTGAATCTAACCTTACAATTAGAGGTCATTCTATATGTTTTTGAAAGACAACTTTGGAACCAAACATACATAACTCATTGCAAAAAATGGAGGAAGCCTTCCTTATGTGGATGCCATTTGGAGGGGAATAGATGGCTTTGCATCTACCTTTTGAGTTGCATGAGGACAAGCAACATTTTTCCGGGGAGGACTGTAATATTCCCAAATTTTCAGTTGATATTTGGAATATTAGAGTTCTTAATTTTCTTAATGAATTAAGTAAATAAAAGGGTGGAGGGATCCATAATCCTTAGTATGAATAAATATCCACTTTTTGTATGTGAATGTGGATTAATTAAGCCTAGATCTACATAATAAGGTAGTTGAGAAACTACTAATGTGAATGGAATTGGAGATCTTGTATCATTTATGAGATAGATCATGGAGGTTGACACAGTCAACTAAGATCTTGAAGATGTCAAACAGAAGATCATGGAGCATTCATGATAAAGTGATGGAGGATGTTGTGCAATTAAAGCACACATGATGGAGAGGGTGTACATTGCACCTAGACATGATGGTTGATTTGGTCAAACAACACAGTCAAACTTGGAGGATCTTGTCCACATGCACAACGCATTCTAGATGAGGGCCAAGGCATGGGAAGGCTCAAACATTATATAAAGAAGATGAATGCAAGGATGAAGGCATGTTGGTTATTCTTGATGTAAGGATCTTTTTAGATCTGTAATTGTCATGTGACATTCCATTGCTTTCTTGGGATGTTTAGAAAAGATTGCAAGTGCTGTTTAGCACAGGGTGGTCCTGGTCGGGAATCCCACCTCTTTCTTGGAGTATCTCTAGAAAGAGTATTGTACTTCATTCTACATCAGGCATTAGTGCCACATCTCTTTTCCCACTTTTTGCAAAACATTCATATTCATAAATTGCATATTTCTGAAGATCACTTTGGAAGGTGGAAGTTGTCTTCAGTACTTCAGCTGGAGAATTGGTGAGGGTTTATTCCTATAACCTTGGGCTTATAGATTAGTATTCCCAAAGCTTCATTTCAGATCTGGCATCAGGCCAAAATTTATTGACCTCCTAGCAGCGATATTTCCTTCAGGAATTACACTGTCCAATTTGTAGATCCAAAGGGAGGAGGGAAGTTACTAGCATTTTAGCTAGTAATCCTGTGAGCGATCATCCCCTCACATTTCCATTAGTATTACCATCAGCCTGGAGTTTATTGTAGCATTTTTCAGCAGGAAAAAGGCCTCTCTTTCCCTCACAATGCAGTTTCTATTGGCAGCTGTGTTGCAACAGTTGTAATCATTATTGGAGGATTGAGAAGCTAGATCTGGAGCTTCCAGCTTGTAGATCTGTAGAAGGGATCAACCCTTCAAGCTTAGATCTGATCTTGCAACATATTTCTGCCATATATTAGATAGATCTAGCTTCAGATCTATATTTCCCAGAAGATCAAGGATTAAATCCTAGGAGGGCGATTTTCCAAAGTTGTAGATCTGGAAAATCCTTTCTAGGTTATCTTGGGAGTCCATCACATTGGCTAGATCTTGAATCTTGGCATCATCTGAGCTCCATATTTGAGTAGATCTACATTTTCCTTTTCAGCCTGTAGTTATATGTTCATATTTTGCTGAAGGGACAACACAGTATTTGCTTTAGTGCCTCTCCAGTTACGATGTACCTATTGTAGCATGTTTTCTTGGTGATTCTAAAACATATTTTTGGCTAGATCTACTCATATTATTGTACATTGTGTAACTGAATCATCTCCATATAATAAAATGGCTCAAATTCTCTGTAAATTATGATGTTGTCTTAAGATTTATTTTTTATCTTGCTACAGTTCTTATATTGTGTTTAAGTATTACTGCATTCTCCCTTTTGGGATATTACAGGGAAGACATCTTCAATTTATTTACTTGGAATCTACAAGGACAAGACACTCATAGTTTTATCCCTTATTTAACTACTTTCCTCCAATGGGACCTTATATACATGAATGATGTAATGATATAATGATGATAAGCAGTTCTCTTACTCATCCTTCTTTATTTTGTTTCATTGTTAACTCTTGCAGTGTGATGCACAATGTGATCATCCTATATGGATCTTTCCAGTTCTATAGCTCGAAACATAATTTTTCTGATTTTAACCATTCATCACTTAGTGTGATGTTGTCTTCTTAGCTTACATGATCATGGCTGATGTTCCCTCTACCATCATGGCTGATTGCTACCTTCTCTCCTTCCATCAACCTATTGGCTATTGAATGCTTTAGGTATTATTCTTCCTCTATAGTTCTCTGTTAGAGGAATTTTCCTTTCCCTTCCTGAACTTTTAGCTGTTCTTATTCCATGGATCTCTTCTTAGACTAATTTTATGGGGACTATTTATGAACTGATCTCCCCCTGGGATCTTGATTCTTATCTATTGCTGGCTGGATATTTGTGTTGCTTCCTAGAGCAGCTCCCCCTGAGAATATGATGGATTCATTATGTTATTGAGGTAACAGGCCCCCCCTTTCTCTTTTCCTTCCATACTTTATTGGGGTTTTTCATAATGTTTTCACTTCTTTTTGATTCATAGTTTTGTCTGATTTGATTGGATTCCATCACCTGTCTAGAATTCTTTAATGTAGATGGCAACTTACAATATTTTTCTTTGTGACCGATATTGTGGCATGAATAACACCTTATTTTTCCTAAGAAAGGTTGAGCTGATGTATGGCATTTTGTTCCCCTTTTTTTACACAATTTACATTCAACAAATTTATGTCCAAATTCATTGCATGAAAAACATTATCCATGGAATCGATTAGTGTACCTAGTGAAAGGTTGTCCTGTCCATTTGTTTGCTTGAGGTAGTCTTTTCATTTTCTGCATCCTTTGCTAGTTATACTGATTTTCTTTGTTTTATAGTATGCTGCAATATGTCGAGGTTTTTGGCAGGAAAAACAAGTGATATTTCTCATAGGAGGAAATAACCTCTTTTGATAGCTTCCAAATTTATTCAATTCATATTTAGGAGTTTATGAGCCTTTTTTAGCTGACTGTTTCATCATTTCATTCTTTTTCATTTGAGTTTGTTGCTTGTTTCTGTTTACTTCATTGCAAGTCATGTTCTTGCTGGCTTCTGTTTCTGTAGGAATCTTTTGAGCTGCTTCATTATCCTTTACAAATTTTACAAAAATGATATTCCTGTTTTCTACCTTGGACTTACTTTTTTCTCCTTCATAGCCTATCCCATCCTTTATGAGAGGATATCTTTGAGAATTTAGTATTTTTTCCAACTGTTTAGAGCTTTTCATTCATGGAGTGTTCATAGATAATTCCCTTTGGGCGTTTTCTAGTTTCTTTCTCAGGCATACCACTTCCAATTTCTCTTGATCCTAATTTTTATCTTTAATTTGCTTTAGCAGAATGTCTTCCACCTTATTAGATTCTTCAAGTTCTACTTTCAACTGAATGAGGTTTTCCGAATCTGGTTATTCCTTTACATATTTCAGGAGAATGTCTTTCTGTTTTCTGCACTCTAGTCTAAGTCAGTCTATTTCCTCCAATGCACTCCTTAGATCCCCCTCGAGATCTACCTCACCTTCTTCCTCATCTTCCAGAAGGAATCCTTCAGGCTCTTCCTTGGCTATCAACACAAATTCAGAGGTTCCTTCTTCATTTGAGGAATCATTCGAGCTTTCAGATGCACTGCTATCTTTCTGAGCATAAAATGATTTTCTATTGAATCTCTTCCCTTTCTGCCATTTATTTATTTTGTTTTTCTCTGTCTCTTATGGCTGGTTCTCTGTTTTCTTATGAGGACATTTAGATGCATAGTGCCCCATTTTTCCATAGTTAAAGCACTTAAATGGAAGTTTACCTTTGTATTTACCCATGCCTTTATCCAATCTTTTGACGAATTTGGCCTCTTCTTCATTTGAGCATGAACATGTATCTTCCTTCTCTTTCATGCGCTTGTCTACCTTAAAGGCTGCCTCCCTCACATTTTACTTCCCCTGTGGAAATCTCATCTCATAAGCTGTCAAGTTTCCAAGCAATCGGTTCGTGGTCAAGTTTTCCCAATTTGTTGTTTCCTCTATGGATGAAGCCTTAGGGTAAAACCTGGATGGTAAATATCTCAATATCTTTTGCACAATTACACATTCCTTAATGGGTTCTCCTAGAGCTTTCATGTTATTCACAATTTCCACAACCTTTAAGAAGAAACTGGCTATATCTTCATCTTCATTCATTTTTACATTTTCAAACTGAGCTTTATAGGTTTGCAGCTTGGCCATCTTCACCTTTTTATCTCCCTCATGGATACTTTCTAATGTATCCCAGATTTATTTGGAAATCACACTGTGCATTACTTTGATAAATTCTGACTCACACAGACCGCTCAAAAGTGCATTCATGGCTTTTGCATTGGCTATGAAATTTTGTTTGACATCTTTTTCTTCGTCAGTATCCTTTTGAGCATATCCTAATTCCATAGCAGCCCAAAATTCTAATCCTAGAGACATTATGTATGTCCTCATTCTTATTTTCCAGAAGGCATAGTTTGTGCCAATAAACAAAGAGGCTTTATTTGTTGAGCATCCTTCTAGGCTAGCCATCTTGGGGACCTAAGATCTCCTTCTAGTTGTTAAACTGATACAAAAGGAACTGGCTCTGATACCAATTGTTGAACCCTTAGTCAAACTAAGAGGGGGGGGGGGGTGAATCACTTTAATACATTCACAAAATTTTAAAACATTCTTTTACACTTATTTAAACCTTCATTTCATGATCAACTTATTATATAATGAAAAAATAATCTTAGTATGTGAGAAACAAGTATTATGCATATTAAATACAGAACATCAACACATAATCATCATGCACATGGACAAAAAATATAGGTGGAAAACCACAAGGGAGAAAAACACATATTATTATTATTGTGATGCAAAGGCAAGCTGCAACTCCCTCTCACCATTGATTTTCCATAGGGTCCAAACTACAGGAGGCTACTACCTCAAATTATACAAGCTACAACTTGCAAGGAAGCTCCAAATCCCATCTGTTTTGTACAGGCTATAACCCATAGGAGGCTTACCTCAACTAGCTACAACTGGACATCTATCAAGCTACAACTTGAAATGGAAGCACCAACTCCCATGTATTTTATGTAGGCTACAACCCACAGGAGGCTCCTACCTCAACCAGCTCCAATTGGACATATCTCAAGCTAAAAATTGAAATAGAAGCACCAACTCCCATGTACTTTTTGTAGGCTACAACCCACATGAGGCTCCTACCTCAACCAGCTCCAACTTGACATCTATCAAGTTACAAATTGATATGGAAGCACCAACTCCTTTACACTACAATAAAATCATATGCTGATTTACCTGGATATCAGCTCTATTTTTCTCCTTCTTCACTTCTGTCCTTCCAGCCTTCAAATTTGCATTATATCATCTCTTGATCTTCACAATTTCTCTACATGCTCAGTCTTATTCTTCCACTATCTAAAATCTTTGTGCATATGAAAGTAACATCATTTATAGAGATCACCTCAAAGCTATTTGCATTCCATATGGGAATATGAAATGAATAGGTGTGACTCTTTGCCTTCCACCTTCTCATTTCCTCGCTTAGCACATTCAGGATGTTACAACACTATGTACTCATTAAGTATTACATTGGAGTTTTTCTTGGCCTACAGAGCCACGCCTTTGCATAAAAAACAATATAAAATAAATAATACATTTACAATTACAACCAATTATTTTACTTATCCCTTTTAGTTTCTTAGCTTTGTTGAGCGTTTGTCCTCTTCTGCTTGCTATCTTTTTGTCTTTTTTGTAGTTATATTCCAACATTGCTATATAAATTCCCCTTTTAGCCCGAATCTTTTTCCATGTTCAGCCTTTTCGTTTGCTTTACTACCACAACACTATTGTGCCCGAGCTCCTGGTCCTTTGATTTGCGTTCAGATCATTTATTTGTGACCTGTGGGGTATGACCCACATAAAACTCCCTTTTAACACAGCGGAGTATTACAAATCCGATTTTTATCAACATACACATGTTTATCGATCAAACAATGCATATATAACATACATACGTTTATCAATCACCTGCGCGTATTAACATACATACTTTAAGCAATCAAACGCGTGTATTAACATACATAATTTGAGGAATAAACCGCACGTATTAACATACATACTTTGAGAAATCAAACAACGCATATATAATATACATGGAACAGGGCTATCGGGTCCCACAGTACCTTGAACCAATCACAATTCATCGAAAACACTTTCCCACAGGTTTCCCACTCTACTACTAGCGATAAACCATAAACCATATGATCTGCTATCTGCACTCGTGTGCGGTGTTGCCACGTGGAATCCCTTCATGGCATCACGTCGCTAGATCCTTACTGCATCACAACCAAATCAACATACCTTGCGATGTCTTGAAGTTAAACCCTATTTCTTGCGGGATACGATGTTGCTCAAGGTCGACATGTGTCCCTCCATTTCACATTGCAAAACTTTAACTTAACTTGTGCTTGTCTTACTGCTATCCCTTAAGCACCGTGATGTGCGGTATGCGGGCGAGGTCCACGTCATCATGCCATGTCACCCTACCATGTCACCACCACATCATCTTGCAACATCTTCATAAATTCCAGTGATATGTGGGGTTGGCGCCACGTCATCTACCACGCTAGCTTGCCACTTCATCGCCATGTCACTACCACGTCATATCAACTTCATTTCCACATCATCTTTACATCACTACCACGTCATCTTTACATCACTTCCACATCATCGTTACGTCACTGCCCGTACTTCGCAGTTCGCAAATTATAACCATTTAACTGGTTATCTCTATTTTGTTCGATTTGTGATATTGCGCCGTGCCAACACGTGTCCCTTCTCCACTTCACATTGCACACAACTTAAATTTCCCTGTGACAACCTTAATGCTAAAATTTTAAATGTTGTGATTTGTGAAATCTCTCCTGAAGCGATTCGATCTCCGCCATCCATCTCTCGCCTTCACTTTTGCGATATAATTCTGACCGTCCGTCTGCCTCCATTGGAATTATTCAAAGACTTCTCTACCTTAATCGATTTTTCATTTTTTTACACTGTCTTGCTCTGTAACTACGGTTTATCCATGATGTTCCTCCAGTGCTTGTTCCTGAGCTTGTCTTTGTTATTGAATGTCATCCCAAGTTATCACACTTGACATCTACCCTTTTCATACTGATTAAAGCCCTCTCTGTCTCTCGGCTCTCGACTCTCTCTCTTAGCTTAATCATCTTTGTTTAATTGGCCTCTTCCTCTCGGCTCTCACCTCTTCCTGCTTCTGCTATGTGTAAGATCTCTGGTCCTTGCCATTTCTAGAAAATCCAATTTCCTTCTGCTGTGCACTGAAGCAATTCACTTCCTCTCTGCTGTCTCTACTTCATTCACTGCCTCTGCTTCTTTGCTGCCTCTGGTGCCTTGCTGCCTCTAGTGCCTTCTTAGCTCCATTCACTACTTTTGCTACATTCGCTGCCTCTCTACATTTGCTGCCTCTCTACTTTTGCTACTTCCTTGCTGCCATGCTGCCTTTGGTGCCTTTTCTCATAGTCTAATGCTGCTCCTTGCCTCTCTGCTGCTCCTCTGCCTCTCTTTTATGCTTTCTTACTGAATTGTTGCCTGATTTTCTCCTTTGCCTTATTGATGGTTCTTCTTTGCTCCTTTGCCTTAATGATAGTTTAGGTGCTGCTCCTTTGTGCTCCTTTGCCATCAATGAAAATATTTCCAACAATAAGATGTGGGGTTAACATATAAATTTTGCGATGTGTGGGGAGAGGGACCCACTACTATGTAGCAGAGTTTTATGAATTGGCGAAGGTTTAAGTGGTAATTTTTACGAAGTTTATATGGAATGTTAATGTATTGCGACGAATGTGCAATGGGGGTAGAGCTGCTAAGGTGGGGCTGATTTACTGCATTGCAATTAAAATAAATATGTTGCGGGTGCTCACAAAGGTAAAACCAATTTTATATGATGCATTCGCAATCGCAAATCAGCAATCACATTTTTTTAAAGTTTAGTTGCAATGAAAAACACATAAAATCTACGAAATGCGATGAGGGCCCCACTTTGATTGTGATTGGGGAATGAAAAGAAATGAAACGGTAAAGGTGGAAGGGTAAAGTGTAAAGGTAGAAAAAAGGTAAGTTTAATTATTTTCAATGGAAAATGAAATGGAAAGGGAAGCGTGGTGGGTAAAATGGGTCCCACTTTATCATATTTTGTCCTTCAAAAGGTTTTTAGGAGATGGTAATGTAAATGATTTTGGGTTTTGGTCTATGGGAAAAGTGATTTTGAATGTATGGGATTGTATGAATGGGGAATGAGTCTAAAAGGGAAAATCACAGACCTAGTCCCGAAAAGTGTTAAATTGTAGCAATAAGCTAGGGCTTGTGGAAAAATGATGATTTGGGCACCCTTGATAAAAAAGGTGAAAATGGTAAAAAATGAAGCGAGGTCAATGATAATGACGAAGATGAGGTGAAAGCAGAGTAAAATAAGGTGGGATGGGTGGGATGAAAATACCAGTGCTAATGAGTGATAATAGTGCCCTATCGATGAAATTGTTTAAACTTCTGAGTGATAACAGTGGCTCCACTAGAGATGGTGTACCCCTATGATACAACAAAGAACATGTAGTTCCAATGCCATCCTTCTTGAAAATAAAAATTCTAAAATTCAGCAGGATTTCTTCAAACTCTTATGGACTTCACCTTGGGCTCAAGTTTAATGATCAACCTGTCTTTATTAGCATAACAACATAATAAAACGAAGTATATACAATGGAGTGAAAATTTAGTAAAACTTAAGAGGAGTAGTGATTTAGAAACCTGCCATTGACAGGTCCTCCAGCACAAAGTTTTCCATTCATCTCCTGAAGTAGATAAGTATTGTTGCCATGATATGCAACTACTATAAAAGGTCCCTTCTAGATGTTTTCAAACTTTCCATGCTTCCCCTTCTCCTCAATTATGGCTTCCCACTTTAAAACTACATCTTGAATTTGAAAATTATCTTCTTTGACCTTTCTGTTAAATGTTTTCTTCACTCTGTTCTGTGATTGCTGATGGCTGTTGTATACCTCCTCTCTTTTTCCTTGCAATTCTATGAGTTGGTTTATCCTCCTCTGAATGGCATTGGGCTCCTCCTCAAGTCCTTACATTAGTTCCATTATAGGAACTCCCAAGGAAGAGGGAAAAATTGCTTCAGCTCCATACACCAATTCATAAGGTGATGTACTAATGGATTTCTTTGTACAGATCCTATCAGCCCAAAGAGAATACTTCAATTTCATATGCCATGACCTCTTGTTTTCATGCATTACCTTTTTGATAATTCTCACAATGCTTTTATTAGAGGATTCTGTAAGGCTAGTACCTTGGGGGTAATAGAATATTGAATGTCCAAGTGTTATATGATACTGATGACAAAATATAATTAATTTTTTGGATTTAAAAGCTTGTGCATTGTCAGTAATAATATTCATAGGACAACCAAACCTGGACAAAATGTTGTTCTCCAAGAAATGAATGATGACTGAGTCATATGCCTGCCTTGTTGGGATTACTTCAATCCATTTGGTGAAATAATCTATGGCTATCAGGATCCAGTAATGCTGCCCTGAAGATAATGGGTGTATTTCACAAATAAAATCCAACCCCCATTGTTGGAAAGGCACCTCAATATATATTGGCATCAAAGGTAAAGGAATCAGTTTTTTCTTACCATCAAAAATTTGACATTCATGGCAAGCATCAATCTTCTTGAAGACATCCTTGAACATGGTGGGCCAATAGTAACCTGCTATGGGTATTTTATTTGCTGTAGCTTTCTAGTAGTGGTGTCCTCCATAATATCCCTTGTGAAATTCTTCAATAATATTTTCAGCCTCCTCTTCCAACAAACAGTTTAAAAGGATTCCACCAGTATCTTTCCAATACAAATTCTTATCTACAATGAAATATCTTAATGATTTTAGCTTCACAAACCTTGTTTTTGACTTGGTCAACTCTGAAGGAGCTCTGTGATGATGCAAGACAAAAACAATATCTCTATACCATTCAGATAGAAGGAACTTCTCTTCAATAGGTATCAACTCTTTATCTTTCTTTGACAACTCTAAAATTTTTGCAATCAGATTCATGTAAAGACATTCAAAATTTGATTGTGCCATCAAATTTTACAACCCCTATCCTTTCACTAGCTTTGTAGGCCTGATCTCTATGTTATACTCCAGCAAAGTAGCTACCCACTTCCCTCTCTTGCCAGCAGGACCACCTTGTGTCAAAATGTCTTTAACCACAATGTTAGGTACAAATGCAATGACATGAGAGTGCAAAATATAAATTCTAAAGTATTTAATAGCTTTGATCAAATCATATGCTTGTTTTTCTAAAATATTATACTTTAGGCCCGAATTGGCAAGAGTTCTGTTGAAGAATGAATTGGGTTGTTCTGTACCTTGCTGTCCTTTCTGCAATAAAACTCCAACTATGGTATATTCAGATGCAAATGTGAAAATCAGAAATTCATTTGAAAAATTTGGACTAATAAGAACTGGAGCTTGAGTGAGGGCTTTCTTTATCTCTTCAAATGATTGCTTGGCTTTAACAGTACACTTAATATCAACTCCCTTCTTCAACATCTTGGTAATGTCTTTGACAATTTCAACAAAGTTCAAGGTGAACCTTCTCACTAAGTTTACCTTCCCAAGAAAAGATTGAATTTATTTCTTGTTCCTTGGTAGGTCTATATTCTGAATAGCATTGAATCTATTAGGATCAATCTTTATCCCATCCTTTGATATAATATGTCCAAGAAAATTTCCAAAAGTTAGAGAAAAAATACTTTTAGTAGGGTTAAGAGAGATATCAAATCTTCTACATTTCTACAGAATTTTCTCCAAATGCTTTAGATGACCTTCCTCCCTTCTTGAAAACATAGTTATGTCATCCAAGTATACTACAACTAATTTTTCTTTCTCCTCAGCAAAGGAAATATCCATTTCTCTTTGAAAGGCTGCTCCTGCATTCATCAAACCAAAAGGCATCTTGGTGTACATGAATGTCCCCCATGGTGTGGTAAAAGAAATATTCTCTTGATCTTCTGGGTGTACCAATATCTGGTTATAACTTAAAAATCCATCCAGCATGGACATCTTTTGAGAGCCAACAATATTCTACAAAATATGATCCATCTTGGGAAGAGGATAGTTATCCTTCAAGGAAGCCTTGTTCATATTTCTAAAATTAATGCATATTCTAATCTCGCCACTCTTCTTTTTGACGGGTACCAGATTAGCAAGCCAGTTTGAAAATCTTATAGGAACAATGATCTTTACATCAAAAATTTTCTTAATCTCCTTCTCAATCAGAGGCATGAGCAATGGGTTAATCCTTCTCAATTTTTGCTTGAAAGGTTTCTCATTCTCTTTGATAGGAATAGTATGCTGTATAATATTAGGATCATAATTTTTAAAATCAACATAAATCCATGAAAAAACATCAATGTATTTCCTCATCATCTCAATATATTTATGCTTCATCCGTATAGAAAGAAATTTGGAAAGCTTTACCATTTTAGGCGCTGTGACTATACCAAGATTACAAGTTTCTACCTCCTCATCATCAGCTTGCATCCTAGGAGATTTAAAAACATCATTATGATCAAAAAGCTTCTCAAATGGAATAAGACCCTTAGGTATACAATTATTTTTCAGCTGCAAAACTTCAGAATTAACCTTAGTTTCAACAAACATGTTTTGCTAATCCACTTGTGTGTTTTCAAACTCTTCCTTTAAATCTATGAATTTTCTGACTTGCTGGTCATCTTCAAACACCTGCCAATGAATGATATTATCTGGGATGGAAGGTATATGCCAGAATTCAATTTTATATTTCTCAGTAGAATGTGTAGGATTGAAAAACAAACTTGCAGAAACAACTAGAGAATCAACCACTTAGTTTTGATCTCTAGTTTTCACAATAAATGCATATTATTGAAAATTTTCAAGCATTTCCATAATAAAATTTCTGTAAGCTCTCAGCCTTACATCCTTAGTTTGATATAATCCTTCAACTTGTTTGATTACCAACTCAGAATCTTCACACATTGATATCTTCTTGGCACCCAATCTTTTCAAAATTTCCAAACCCAAAAACAAAGATTCATATTCAACCATATTATTTGTACAATAAAAGTTAAGTTTAAGGGAATAAAACTTACTTTCATCATCAGGAGTAGTGATCCAAATGCCTGCTCCAGCCCCTTATTTTCCACCAGTTCCATAAAAGTGTAGAAGCCACCAGCCCTTTGCTTTCGCTTCTACAATTTCCTGATTTTCAACTTGCTGATTTTCTATTTTCTCTTCACTTTCTGCTTCATCAGTTAGCTCATTGAAAATAATTTCTGATCCTAATTCAGTTTCAAAAGCATAAATGGGAAAATTTTTAGGTTTATCCTTGTTGCTTACCATGAAAGCCATCCTACTCTCCCTGTACAACCTTCTCTACTCAGCAAAAACAGGAATGGTGGCATATGTCATGTCCATCTGTATGGTGCCTTTGATTTTTGCTACCCAAGATCTGGATAAGAGCATGCCAAACTTGGGTAGAATATCTGCCACCACAATGTTTCTCACCACTGTCTTGGTAGGCACTTGTGCCAAGCCAACCACAACATAATTAATTAATCCTATGCATTGTACCCTTTTAGAGTCAAAATAAAATAAATCCTTGTACGGTCTAGTGATCTCCAAACCCATCCTCTCCATAATCACCTTAGGCATGAGCTTATGAGAAGCTCTTGAATCCAAAATGGCATTGTGTAAAGTCATATCATGGATATTCATACTGACATAGAAGGGAGGGACTTCTTCATTATGCTCATCTTCCAATCTTGGTCCTAGGTAGATGGTAGGATGGTCTTCTGGTAGATTAAGGATATCTGATGCTCATGTCTGAGAATTCAACATCTTCACAATTTTACTTCTGTACTCATTAACCTTGATAATTTATCCAAATGGGACATGAATCTTAATTTTGGAGATTTCATTTTCTAAACTAAAAACAGAAGTGATATTTTCATTTTCTTTGGCAGGAGGAGGCAGTGGTGGGTCTTTTTTAGGCTCAACTACTTTAGGAGCTGTTGGGTGCAGGAATTACACTTAAGCAACTCCTCAACACTTAATTTTTCAAACCGGAGGATTCGTAAACTTAGAGACGAATCATAGGAAATGCTAGAGATGGTATGAATCTTCCTAATATAAATCCATACTTTAAAGGAAAGATTGCAGAATCAAATTAAAAAGAGAAAAAGGAAACTTGAACCATCAAAATAATCTAAGACTGGAACAAGGAAGAATGCATTTGCAAGAGGGAATTAAAGATAAAAGGCAATCACTCTAGCTAATTATTGTTTAACTACTGATTGTGTGTTTTTCTTCAATAGAGACAGTAAGAAGTCTCATCAGATGGGCCCTTAAACCTGCTCCTTTAGAGATCTCCTTCTTGCACTAAACTATCCTGCACCATCGCAGTCTGCTTGCATTAGTGCAGGAACAAAGATTTATGCAGAAGGTATAAATGGTGTCTTTACTAAAGGGTTTTTACTTCATGCAAGGGCTTGAACTTTTCCAGGTTAAAAGCACTCAGTTCCCGTGGCAAGAAACTAGTTCTTGCACCAGATCAGAGCTTCCTGCACTTAGCATTTAATTCTTAAAATGAGTGCTTAATTATTGCAAGTGCTATTATACTGTTAAATCAAATTACACACATAAAAAGTGATTTTTTCTGATCTTAACAGAGTGCAGGAATAAAGAAACAATCAATATACATTTATCCTATCATAAGAATTTAATGAAAGAAAGAAGATTGTGGGAAGTAGACTAAGAAGGCTTGCTGCATCACACCAACGTGCACTGGTGCAGGTTCATTTCTCCTTCTTGGACCAGGCGGGGAAAACCAATAAAACAAAATTGTAGAGAAGGAGATATCACACCAACGTGCATTGGTGCAGGTTCATTTCTCCTGCTTGGACCAGGCAGAGGAAAACCAATCTGAAATCAAGTGCAGGAAAGGAAATTGCAGGAAAAGGAAATGTTTCTACTTCACACAACGGATCCGCTTTCGCTCAGACAGGAATGCATGTGCTTAAAATTAAATCACACTTGACAACGTAAAAAAAATGTAATTTTCCTAATTTAGCTTCAGCTAATGGGAACATTAATTTTTGCTATTCTCATTTAGGAGATAAATAAAATGGGCAAGGAGGTTCATAATTTTCTCAAATATGAATAAAAATCCTTCCTAATGTGAAAGGGGGATCATGTAATAACCAGTTCAAGCATCCACATGTGTGAACAAGGCCTAAAATATGTGGGCAAGGTCAAGTTTGACCAAGTCAACAAAACTGTCTAGATGCGTTGAACCATCTTGTTGGACATCACAGTTTTTGTGGAGGAGCCTTTGCATGGAAGCAACCTCATAGTGGGTGGGACCCTTGGTGAGGAAGCTCATCAATTATATAATGAAGGAGATGGCTAGCATAGGGGCATATTGGAGATTATATTTTCATGAGGTCTTCTTAGACTTCCTGCATACTTAGCTGTTTAGCTAAGTTTCTGCACTACTTAGTGCAAGGGTTTTCTCATGTGGGAATGCCTTGCTTTTTCTTGGAGATCTTGTAGTAAGAGATCTAAGAGGAGCTCCTGATCTGAAATTTCCACATACTGGTGTTGGGCCAAGCAATTTTATTCAATGAAAACACAGTCTCTTCAGAAAACTGCATCATATTTCAAGAGGTGCAGTGGAAGGGGGTAAATCCCCCATTGTTTTAAGCTAGTTTCCCAAGAGGAGAACCATTGTCTCTCCCGGTAAGCTAGCCAATTGGTATACAACCATTTATTTGTATTATTATTCATTTTGGAGAATTTTTTCAGTAATAAAACACATTTCCAGATATATATCTGCAGCTGCTACTCTTGTATATCATTTTCTGTTGGGAAACCCTTGCTGGGTGATCTTAAGATATATGTAGAAAGAGATCAGATCTCTGTTTTCATGCCTATTTGAGTACATTAATGAAATATCAGATTTGTCTCTACAATTTCTGAAGCATGGCCTCCATTGACGACGCAGTTCCTTTATGCAGTCATTTTATTATTATTGCATCTCCTCAATCTTGAGGGTTTTTCATGTAAATATTCTGTTTGTCATTGCTTATTGCTCAAGCCATGTTATAAATATGATTTCCTGATGATTCATACTATTTTGAATCTAACACCTTCAGAAAATCACGCTGATACAGCTTCAAAACTTTCTGCATACTCTAAGTCATGGGAAACTAGGGTTTTCTAGCCTAGTTTGGGAAGGAGAAGTTGTTTAACTGAGATAGAACGCTTTTTTTGAGCTGAAATTCAGAGCATAGGTCCCTCATTACCTAATCTAACAGATCAAACCGTCCCCATCCCATTTTTCCACGCATATTTCTGAATACACCCATTTTAGGGCTGAATTAGCTGCTTTTCCCCAACTTTTGCATCATAAATCTGAATCAATGTTGCTGATGTGGTTTCCAAAGATATGTTTTATTCTATTAAATCTATTTTAAGCTTATTAATCACATCAGGACCATTATACAGTTGTATCATTGCTGAATCCTGAAAAAGGATCATTACACAAAAATTACAAGAAAACGGGAAATGGGGTAAACGTGCTGGGTTGGCTGGGCCGTAGCCAACCAGTAAATTTCCATTTTAAATAAGAACTCTGCTCAGTACCTTAATAAATTTATCATCTCAAATACAGAAACACAATTTGTGAAACATGAGGCAGATCTCCCTTTTATTAATTCACTGAGGCAAGTACATACATTAATACATCGTCCATCCCAGATTTAGGTGATAAAAAAATACAACAACCTGTTACCGCCTCTCTGGCTATGTCTCTGTTCTCTTCTCCTAACAAAACTTTTCCTCTAGTCCTATTTACATTCTACATTATATAGATCTTTGGCCAGAGGCCAAATAGATCATTCAACTGATTACAGAACCAAACACAGAATTTAGCTTTTTGGCCTTCAAAATTAGAAAGTTAGAAAAAATGGCCGTAGCCAATCTCCAGCTTTCATCCTACAAAGATTCGGTCTCGACTGCCTTTGTTAAGTCCCTATATTAATAGTGTAGCCCCTTATTATGTTAGTGTAGCCCCCCTTATTGTTATTATTGTACCCCTGTAACCCCCATATTGTTATTATTGTGCCCTTACATTATTATTGTTAGGTCGGCTAGGATTACATTGTGGCCCCACTAGGATTATATTGTGGCCCCATGGACTCCTCTATATAGAAGGAGGGTTTGTTCATTTGTATCATCCAAGAATTGTGCATTTATGTAATGTATTGGAGGTTGCCCCCTCGAAGTGGCTTATTTCTAAGGCGTTTATATCTCTTTTCTTCTATTTTTGAAGCTGGTTACACAACATTTGGTATCAAAGCTTTGGGATTCTAGGGTTTCGCTGCTCCAAACAGGTCATCGTGGAATTTTCGCTATAACTTTTTTCTACGAAGCTTCAGAAGCTGAAATTTCTAGGGTGCGAAGCTGAAATCTTGAGGAAGGTTGTCTAAAAATTTCAGATCTTGGTTCGCAATATTTGAGGAGATATCATCTGTGGAAGTTAGGTATTTTTTTCAGGCTCATAAACAGGTCATCGTGGCAATTGCGCTATAAATTTTTTTGTACGAAGTTTCAGAGTCTGAAATTCATATGGTGCGAAGCTGAAATCCTGAGGAAATTCGTCAAAAAATTTCAGAGCTTGGTTCGCAATATTTTTGGAGATATGATCTGTGAAAGGTAGTGCTTTTTCAGGCTCCTGAATTTCATCTCAAAGAGGTGATCGTGGGAAAACTTCAATAACTCTCTCTCTGGGCATTGGATTGAAGTGCCGTAAAAAGTGGTCGCAAGTACACAGACTGAAGTTTCTTCGCTATCAATTTCAGAGACAAAGGACAAAACAGTGACACGTGGCAATTAGTACAAGTTCGCTCTACTGAACCAGTCCAGAATTAGGTCATTGTGGGAGATTGGACACAAATTTGTCTTGGAGAATCCAAATCAGGTCAGACCTGTGGCATTTTAAAGAAGAACAGGTCATCGTGGAAATTGCGCTATAAATTTTTTTGTACGAAGTTTCAGAGTCTGAAATTCATATGATGCGAAGCTGAAATCCTGAGGAAATTCGTCAAAAAATTTCAGAGCTTGGTTCGCAATATTTTTGGAGATATGATCTGTGGAAGGTAGTGCTTTTTCAGGCTCCTGAATTTCATCTCAAAGAGGTGATCGTGGGAAAACTTCAATAACTCTCTCTCTGGGCATTGGATTGAAGTGCCGTAAAAAGTGGTCGCAAGTACACAGACTAAAGTTTCTTCGCTATCAATTTCAGAGACAAAGAACAAAACAGTGACACGTGGAAATTCGTACAAGTTCGCTCTACTGAACCAGTCCAGAATTAGGTCATTGTGGGAGATTGGACACAAATTTGTCTTGGAGAATCCAAATCAGGTCAGACCTGTGGAATTTGAAAGAAGCTTCAGAGATCTACTACAGAGCTGAATTTCAGATATCGAAAATTTTCAAATACAGAGATAATTCAATTTCAATATCGAGCTCCTAAAAGCTAGTAAAAGGTGTGTATTTTTTTTTCCCAAATTGCATAAGTCTTGTTTGAAGAATCAAGTTGAATTGATTCCAAGGGCATATTGTAGAATAGATATCAATATTTAATTCTAAAATGGCCCCTAAAAATAATTCAACACCCATCAAGCCTTCAGAAGGCTCTACCATGACTCATGAAGATGAAGAATTGCAACATGATCTATCAAAATTACAAGAACAAGTGCAACAAATTTCACTCTCGCAAAGAGCAGCAACAAATGAAATGGAAGTTTTGAAGAAAGGTGTGGAAGTGAAGATGGATGGTTTGAAGAAAGGCATGGAAGCTAAGATGGATGGTGTGCAAGCTAAGATGGAAGCTAAGATGGATGGCATGGAAGTGGGCATGGAAGCTAAGATGGATGACATGAAAGACAACATGGAAGACATGAAGAATGATCTAAAAGCATACATGGAAGGCTTGATGACAAGCTTAAAACCAGAAATGATTCCTAATGGCGGAAATATAGGAGAAGAACCTCATGATGAGAACAAAATAGATGTTAATCGTGATTTCATAAACTCAAATGTTGGCGGGAAGAACCACCATATTCCAAAAAATGGATATGAGGAAGTTTGATGGAAAGGATCCTGTAACATGGATACTACAGATGGAGCAATATTTTGATCTCCATAACGTGCAAAACACACAAAAGGTACGCATTGCAACTTTACATTTAGAACAAAATACATTTGTATGGTATCGATGGTTTTGCTCCCGTAAAAAAATTGTCACTTGGTCAATTTTTACGGAGGAAATGATAGCACATTATGAGGATACAAAGAGCAACACCTTCTTTACCCAATTGATAAATTTCAAACAAAAGGGTTTAGTGGGGCAGCACATTGAGGACTTCCAAAAATTGAGTATAAGGGTAACTGATATTTCAGAGGACCACAGGATTGATCTCTTCTTAGGCAGTTTAAAGGATAACATTCAACATGAAGTTCGTGTTCTGGAACCTGATTCATTAGAGAAGGCATTCAGGTTGGCAAGAAAAGTTGAATGTAAAATTATGGCAACAAGGAAGTCTACTACTCAATTCTATAAAGAAGGAAGTGTGGCTACGCCTAGATTTCCACAACCTACAAGGTTGACACCACAACAATTGGAAGAAAAAAGAGCAAAAGGGCTTTGCTACAGTTGTGATAGCAAATACACTAAAGGTCATAAGTGTGCTGAGAAGAAATTATTTTACATAGATTGTGAAGAGGAAGAAGAAAATGAACAAGAAGAGGATATACACCAGAAACCAACTCTAGAAGAGGAAGAAATGAATCCGACCATATCGTGTAATGCACTGGCAGGAATTACCACTCCTCAAACTCTCAAGATACAAGGACAAATCAAGAAGAAAAAGGTAATAGTGTTGATTGATTCAGGTAGCACCCATAATTTTATTCATCGTAAGGTAGCCAAGGAATTAAATTGTTTCCTATACCCAGCACCAGAATGTCAAGTGATGGTTGCAAATGGAGGAACTATAAATTGCTCGGGAAAATGCAATAACATCAAGCTAACCATGGGGGAATATGTGTTGACTAGTCCAATGCTTTCCATTCCTATGGGAGGTGCTGATGTTGTACTAGGAGTACAATGGTTACAATCTTTGGGGACGGTAGCTTTTAATTTTCAAGAACTTTTCTTGAAATTTTTTTCAGAAGGAAAGGAAGTCGAATTACTAGGTATTGCAGGGAAGCCAGGAAGGATAATAAGCTCTAATGTCATGACAAAGCTTCTAAAGAAAGAACAACGAGGTGTAATTGCACAATTATGCTCACTAGAAGTTCCAACATCAAAATCATCTATTTCTGCAGATTTCCAACAAGTCTTGGACAATCATTCCAAGGTGTTTGAAACTCCCAAAGGACTCCCACCTATTCGTGATCATGATCATGCTATTCATTTGATTCCAGGAAGTGTTCCTCCAAACATCCGGCCTTATAGATATCCTTACTTCCAAAAGAGCGAAATTGAATGCATGATTGCAGAAATGTTAGAGGCAGGTATAATTCAACCTAGTCAAAGTTCTTTCTCTGCTCCTGTAGTATTGGTACACAAGAAGGATGGATCATGGCGAATGTGTCCTGATTATAGGGAGCTCAATAAGCTCACCATTAAAGATAAATTTCCCATTCCTGTGATTGATGAATTATTGGATGAATTACATGGAGCAATTTATTTTACCAAGTTGGATCTTCGTTCGGGATATCATCAAATAAGAATGAAGACTGAAGATATTCCAAAAACAGCATTTCGAACTCATGAGGGTCATTATGAATTTTTGGTCATGCCTTTTGGCCTTACCAATGCACCTTCTACATTTTAAGGGTTGATGAATTCCATTTTCAAACCCTTCCTTAGAAAATTTGTGCCAGTATTTTTTGATGATATACTAATCTACAGCAGGTCTTGGAAGGATCATGTTGAACATGTTGACAGGGTGCTCAAACTATTGCAGGAGAAACAATTATATGCAAAAACATCCAAATGTTTCTTTGGAGTACAAGAGGTGGAATATCTGGGTCATATTGTATCTCACGAGGGTGTTAAAGTAGACCCTAACAAAATAAAAGCCATTAAGGAATGGAAAGTCCCCACAACCATAAAGCAGTTGCGAGGATTTCTCGGGTTAACAGGGTATTATCGCAAGTTTGTTAAGAATTATGGGAGAATAGCAGCACCTCTAACAACATTATTGAAGAAAGATGAATTTTCATGGACTCCTGAAGCAACTAAGGCCTTTGAACATCTGAAAGAGGCAATGTGCCTAGCACCGGTCTTAGCTACGCCAGACTTCACAAAAACCTTTATTGTGGAATGTGATGCCTCAGGAAATGGAATTGGTGCAGTTTTAATGCAGGAAGGAAGACCCATTGCTTTTGAAAGTCGTCCAATCAAAGGAAAGTATTTACAGAAACCTATTTATGAGAAGGAAATGTTAGCAATACCGCATGCACTAAAGAAATGGCGAACTTACCT
This sequence comes from Pinus albicaulis, assembly GCA_034641835.2. Classification (NCBI taxonomy): domain Eukaryota; kingdom Viridiplantae; phylum Streptophyta; class Pinopsida; order Pinales; family Pinaceae; genus Pinus; species Pinus albicaulis. Next base: position 362,110,265 of record CM076571.1, on the reverse strand, counting down.
AATGGGAAGACACTTCAAGGTAAAAACTGATCATGATAGTCTCAAACACTTTTTGGAACAAAGACTATCTTCAAAAGAGCAGCAAAAATGGGTCACAAAGATGTTGGGTTATGACTTTGAAATAATCTACAAAAAAGGGAAGCTAAATGTTGTTGCAGATGCACTCTCAAGAAAGAATGAAGAGGTGGAAGCATTGCTTTGTGCCATTTCTATTATCCAACCAGATTTGATAACCGAAGCAAGAGATGAATGGAAGAAGGACAAAGATGTATGGACACTCATTCAAAAGTTGCAGCAAGATCCTAGTACATCTGATACATTTAGTTGGAAAAATGATTCCTTATGGTACAAAGATCGCTTATATCTTTGTAAGAATTCCCAACTAAAACAAAATATTCTTCCGGAATTGCACACTTCTCCTTTAGGAGGACACTCAGGATTTTTAAAAACTTACCACAGGGTGAAGAAAGAATTTTTTTGGGATGGCCTTAAATCTGATATTCAAAATTTTGTGGCGGAATGTTTGGTTTGCCAGCAGAATAAAGTGGAAACAATTAAGACCCCGTGACTTCTACAACCTTTATCCATTCCAAGTCAACGTTGGGAGGAGATTTCAATGGATTTTATCACAGGTTTACCTAAGTCCGAAGGAAAGAGTGTCATCATGGTGGTAGTTGATAGACTTACCAAGTATGCACACTTTTGTGCATTATCTCATCCATTTAAAGCAAGTACAATTGCTACTACATTTGTGGACAGAATTCAAAAGCTACATGGAAGCCCAAGGGTTATTGTGAGCGACAGAGATCCCATTTTTACGGGAAATTTTTGGACAGAGTTATTTTCTTCTTTGGGTACTAAATTAGCTCATAGGGAGCTATATGAAATTCAGGGGTTGTCACTAGAGACTGCTCATATGGAGAAGGCATTGGCTCACCGAGACCCAACTCCTCCCCTGGTGTCAACGGAGGGAGACCTTGTTGCTGTCTATAAAGATGACGAGGGTCGTAGGACGCCATGGTGACCTGTTTAATTTTATCAAATTTTTATTGTGATGTATTATAAAGTCTCAATGATAGTAACCACACACCTAGAAAAGAAACAAGGACTTCTAAAATCAATCAATCAAGCAGCCAAAAGGGGTATAACCCTGTTTGAGTATTACCATTTTCTAGAGATGAAACCCAGTATCACAATAGCATACAGAGAGATTTGGTAAAATATATAGTTACGGTTAGTATAGAGCTTTGCCCAAACCTCAGAAAATATGTGTAAGCACTCTCGTGAAGATGAGTACCCTCCCAAAGATTGAAGAGAGAGTAGGTCCATCTGTTTTAGGTACCAGGGAAGCCCGCCCCATTCACCTTGTGTAAGTCCCTAAAAATTATATCAACTAAAGATACCTCAAATCAAAGACACTGTCAGGGGGTTCACGGTCATAGACAACACGCTATATGGGCACAACACCTAGATCCTTGATATAGTTTTGACATCCCCGAGGGGAACCCCAATATATAGCATGCCCACTGTTATGCACTCGAAGGCGGGCTACCTTCTCATGCACCCCAGTGTTGTCTCATGCTTAACTCTAGTAGTGGTGGAGTTGTCTCGATAGTATGAGTGAAATAGGATTTCACTTTTTAGTGACTCTATTTTCAATTTTTGTGATCTCGGGTGATTTTCTCACTTCCCCTACCCCAAGATCCTAGACTGAAATATTGTTGGTGTGAGCTCAAAAAAAATTATGTGATTAATTTTATTATCTCTTGATTCTTAGTGTACTTGATTATTAGTCTTGCAGAGAGGGAGTGGATGTATGAAATGTAATGAGACTCTGACACAAAACCATGCAGAAAAATGCTCTAAATATTCAATTTCAATGAAGAGTTTATTCTACAGGGAGAGATCTTTCAAACATCCATTCAAAAAACATACAAATAATGCAGTTCAACCTAAAAAGATTCAGACATCTATCTATCCTCTCTAATAGCTTTTTTAACCAAATATTTCAGAATGAATTCAACTATGTTCAAAAAAACTTTAAAAAAAAAAAAAAAAATTCCTCTTCAAAAAGTAGATGCGACTAACAGTAAATTTTTAAACAATAAAACTAAAAATGCTAGCTGGTAACCAAGCACAGGGATCAAGAAATAGAAGCTAACCTGGTATCCAATAAATACACAACCAAAGGGAAACACAACAGGGGTGTAAACAACAGATTTTGGGTGGGTAACGCTAGCAAGAAGAGGCTACAGAGCATTAATGATAGAACTACCACATTGTATCTGAGCATAAGAAATGTTATAATGCACTGAAACACTCTCTGGGGGAGCGTTACTCAAGGTAAAGTTGTACAAATGGCTAGGCAGGGTCTATTATGGACTCTGTGAGCTACTGAGATAGTTATAGAGCATGTAAAATGATCAGAAGGGGATGTGAGCAAAGGGAAAGAGCCAAAGTCTTAGAAACAAACAATTTGGAAACTTGGGATTAACTCACCAGTGGAGTCACCATTTCTGCTAAGGGGTAAAATGCTTGAGTGGTAGTTGATGAATATCCCTCTCAGGGATTTCCGGTGCCCGAGGCAGATTGTAAGATTAGCTGTAAAGTTATAAAGACATTGCATACATGTTCATACTAATATATAACTGACAAAGTGAGATGTTGAAGGATTACCTCTTTATGGACATCGAGCGCTAAGCGGTGTGGCGAAATTCCTTCCTCACCAGCTCCAAATCTAGATCCTGCAACCAAACAAAGCACCCATGCAATATTCACAATGGTATCGCTTTATAGCAATTAAACAAGTATATGATCGACATTAAACTATGAAAATATGAGCCATTTATATCATGCTTCGTAGACAAATGAACAACAAATGTGACACTGAAACATCAAATGGAAAAATCAGATATAGTTATATTGATTTATAAGAAGGAGGATTACAATCCTTGGTTGTACCAAGCCCTCCTCCGTCTTCAAATTCCTCTCTCTCTTTCTCTATCTCCGAGTGTGAAGATGCTTGGGCTAAGAGTTCTCAATGAACCTTGCCAATCCTCAGACCTCACACTCACCAATGAAATTATGCTCTACACATGATCAAACTTTCGACCTTTGACCAAGAGCCCAAACCTTCAATTTATAGGAAATGGAGAGGACAAACCTTTCCAATCCTTTCAATCAGTTTGAATTGGGAAAGATATTGATGTTTCCTTGCCTTTCCTTGCTTTTTCCCTCTATAGATGTCTAGTTGTGTTTGGAAACATCTAATAAAAGGTTTATGCCATAAGTTGTTGCTTTTGAACTGACTCATTCTGAGAAAAAGTAGGAAATTCCAGTCGGTTTCTGCGGGATTTTTCCCTTTTCACATGAAAACTCGGATAACGCTGCCCTTAAGGCAAGACATGACGTTTTTTATTTGGTAAGTTAGGCTATTCTATTAATTCGAAAAAATGGAAGTTATATCTGCTACAGGCGGGGTTGGAAAGCTACACTTAGCCAATCCTAGCCTTAGTTACTCGGTTTCGGGGTTGCCTCAGGGAAGGAAACCATTTCGAACAAAACTTAAGACAAAAAATTACAATATGCGCAGTAGTGTTGATATATCTAGGTAGCATAAAATATGTAGAAGCAAAAAAGCACTGATGATGGCAAGCTTGAAAAAAAACACAGAAGAGTTGTGTGGCTGCGCAAGCCTCAATATTCATCTTCCTCATCACTGTTGGGGACCTCCTCCTCGATGGGGCAAGCAGATGCCTTCGCAGCCACTTCCTCTGAATCTGCCAACAAACACCTAGGTTTTTGGACCGGTGTGCAAAGGATGGGGGACTCCAGATCTGCCCCATCAGGGACTCACGTCCAGATTCCATCAGAATCCATCACCCAGACATCTGAATCATCATCTTCCTTCTCCTGAACTGGGAGCGGGTCAGTCTTGTGGAGCTAGGGGTGTGTCTGGTGAGCGATGGTCGCCTTCCATGAGCCGTGTGCACCTATTTGCACAACTTGCATAGGGGTTGATTTCTCTTGCTCGAGGTCGGGGCTCTGGCGCGTAAAAATGTTGGAGGAGGAGCCTCTTTTGACTCCAGTCGACTTTCCTTTCCATGGTGATAACATCCAGGGAGAGCCTCTCTCTGTCCACCTCGAATGGTTCTCTGGCGTAATCTGGGGGCCATTGCACAATACAGTAGGGGGGAGAAGTCGAAGGAGGGATATGTAGCAGGGTTAAAAGAAACACTAGGGCTCGGGGGGTCGGAAGGGCTGGGGAAGAGTTGCGTAGATTAGGATGTCACAGCCTAGAGGGGACTACACAACGTAGCGTTGATAATAGGGTTGCGCGGACTTTTGAAATCAGGGAAGTGCCAGAGATGAGATAAAAAATGAAAGGAAAAGGGAAAATACAATGGGTTGTTCGGGTTTGGAAGCTCATCCTATTAAAGGGGCTTGGACACATGCGAGGAGGATGGAAATGAGTATGCCTCACACACAGCTGCGTGCCATGTTTGATCGCTTGAGTAGGCTCGAGGGGAGGGGGATGGATGATATACGGGTTAATCATGATAACAAATAATGGTGGTAGATGCGGAAGGGTGCCATAGATAGGGTGATGTAGTTCCCAACGTCTCCTCATCATACAAATGGCTAATGGTGTGAGGATCCGCAGCAGGTGAGGTTCTACGTAGAAGATCTCCATTCTCTGGGATGTGTGAGATATGATTTTCAATCGTGTCAGTTTTGTCACTCACATCTGGGGAGGAAGGAAAAAGCGTTAACCTATGTGCTAATGCTCCCTTTGCATGGCTAGGGTGTGTTATAACTCGGCCTAGCTATCTCTGGGGTGCGTTACCATGGAAAAATGGATCTTTGTCTGGGTCATTTTATTCCTTCCATGTTACCTTCTCCTCTGAGCTGATGAGGAGGTCATTTTCTCTGTAACACTAGTAAATAAATAAAAATATACCCCCTGTACATTTCAAATTTTTACTTACATTACATTTATTTATTTATTTATCATACCCCCATGGTATTGGCCCACGGTATTTAGCCCATGGTATTAAAATGGTATTTCTCCCATAGGCTTCACCTAAATAAAACCTTTTTTCTTTAAGTTTTCTTTAAATATAAAGAGTTTTATGAATTAAATATAAAAAGAGGTTTTATTTATTTACCATACCCCATTAAATAAATAAAAATATACCCATTGTACATTTCAAAGGTTTACTTACATTATATTTATTTATTTACCATAGCCCTATGTAAATAGTTACCATACCTCTAAAGTAAGTATAAAAAGAGATTTTATTTATTTACCATACTCCTTGTAAATAAATAAAAATATACCCCTGGTACATTTACTTACACTACATTTCTCGCATTACATCTACACATGTGCCTTATACTCCGACATATCAAAAGCTTACATTACATTTCTCACATTACATCTACATATCTCCTTATAATCTGACATATCAAAATTTTACCACTTCTTCACTTCTCCTCCTAGGCTCTGAGCAAAGATCCTCATCTTAATGGTTTCATCTTTGATTTCCATATAGTCAAAGGAATCTTCCATCCTATCTACATGATGTTGAGCTGTGGTAGACTCTTTGGCAGTGAAATGAGGGATTTTTTATTGATAATCATTGGGTAGTGGAGCCAAAGGTTGTGGTAACACTAGAGGTGCATACCAGGCTGCCATGATGCTGTTTTGCGGAGGTAAAGTTTGGGCTTGAGCAACAGGTATATGAAAGGCAGAAATGCTAGGACTAGCAGCAAAATGTTGAGCATATCTAGGGTGAGAGAGGCCCGAGTTATGAATGAAATGAATATCAGGAGGTGTTGATGGAGGAGCCTCTTTTTCCCTAATATGTTGACCACTGTGAGATCGTGAGCTTAGAGGCTCGAGGTCTGTCTGATCTAAAGCACTGAATGACTTAGTTCTAGGTAAATCACTTTGTGAGTCTAAGTAAAAATGAGTGTCTGATAGAGCTGTAAAGTTTTCTGGTGCAGAGTTAGCTCTATGGATGGGTTTGATAATAGTTGGCTTTCTAGGGGTGGGAGATTTCCTAAGAATGATCTCTGGATTGTCAACTATTTCAGGTGGGTTTGGGCTAGGATAAGTTCTTGTATAGAATATTCTTGAATCCAGTATGTTTGTCTCTTAACAAAGAAGCTTTAACCTATGTGTTTCTTCTAATATGGCTGATGTTGTAATGAATTCTGGTCTCCCAGTGGAGTTTTGTGAAAACACAAATAATCAGTAGGCCTACTGATCATCAGTGAAGTCTTATGGTCATTTAGGAGCTGTGAAGTCGCCAGGTGGAAGGTTTAGAATTTTTTAAGAAAGTTTACTGTCCACCCTAGTGATTTACTACCAAACCAAGGCTACTATGGTCTTCTTTGAGTTCTAAGATATGTTTCAAGGAGTTTTTTTACTCAAAGATCCCCAACGGAGTCGCCATCATGTTGGGGTTCCTATGTTTTGGCAGATTTGGCAATACCAAAAGATAAGATAACATCAAAACCACTTTGGGACCTCAGGATCTAGCCCTCCTGGGTCCAAAGAGGGTTCTCTCTATAAAGGCAAATAAATATATGTCTTTTAAGTTCAAATTTAAGGTATTAGGCTAGTTATATGGCACAAGGGTTGTTTTTTTGTTTTTTTGTTTGGTTTTTGGGAAACATGAAAGAAGGGTTCAATACAAGACAAAGGGGTGAGCAAAGAGGATTTTGGCAATGGGCAGATAATTCAAAGAAAACTCAAGTCCATTGGGCAATGGATTCATAAAAGGGTTTACTTGCAATTCAATATCCAACGCTTTCAAATGGGCTAGTCATCTAAAACAGAGGATATTTAAAGATGATAGTATGGGATGAAATGATTGGGAATGAAGGTGAATGACAAGGAAACCTCCAAGGTGACCACTTAGGAGTAAATCTAGGAACAGGGCATGCCTTAAACACCTATGATCAAACTCCTAAAGAGGCTAACTCTTCATACAATAGAAAACATTAAAGATTTAACGCAAACGTGAAGTCTGAGATCAAAGAAAGACTTTAAACTTTCAATGCTTTTACATTCAACTTAAGGGATCTTAGAAAAGATTAACTGTTATAAAAGGACCCTAGCGAGACATAATTAGTTCTAAATCTCCCAGTATCCCAATTCTTTCAATTAAAACCAGACAAGAACATCTAAGAACAGATTCTAAATTCATGCATCAGTAAGTAGGGAAAACCAACTATTACACTAGCTAAATTATCTTGAATTTGTTCTGAGATAGCACAATTAGTAGAAAACATAAAGGATAAGAAGAGAAGGAAGCATTAGGGTACCATGCAAGGGTATATCCTAAGCCAGATTACTGATTTCTTATCAGAGAAATGAAATATGATGAATTGCAGAAGAAAAATAGAGACAAATATAGAACACAACACTGCTGCTTTAAATCAGGATCCAATGAAACATGCTTGTCATATTAAAGAGAAACAACATTCATATACAACATTGTCCAATAGCTTGATATTCAGTCTGAAATCATCTCCTCAGCCTATTTTACAACTAATACATAGAACTCTATCTCAAGAGAACAACTTACAATCGACAGTTATCCGATCAACAACCTTTACAATGTATTTTTCTTGAGGCCTTATAGCTGAATAAGAGGTATAGGAGGTAGATAGAGTTTTAAATGAAACATTAAAATAGAGGAAGAAGAGTGCTTGAGGCCCATTCTATTTTAATATGCATTGACTTTCGGTACTCTTTGGATGAAAGAGTGGTCTTCGACAAGCTGATCATAACTTCATGGGTATGTTCTTTGATGTACTTTTAGGTTGTCTTTACTCTGTAGTACTCTGGGACAAGAAAAGGCAGATAGATGACTTCAGGTCTGCCATACTGTATAACAAATTCTCTGGGTATCTTATGACTTTCTGTCAGGGTGGATGTCTTCTCAGGAACGTTGATGGAGAATAAAATATTATGGGAACTCGTCCTTTCTTGGGAAAGAACCCTCTGCTGATGTGAAAAAATAACAAGGATTGTTTCTGTGCTTTAGGCCTCATTTAGGCCTTCTATGTCATTCGTAAGGTCTTCAATCTAGTACATTCGCCCTTTAATCACTGAATTAAAGCTTAAAATCTTTAATAACAGGCTTTAAATCTCTTTAATCCTTCACTGATACTCTTTGCCGCTTCTTTGACTGTCTCTTTTTGTGGAAATGAAATTTTAATGGTGCTGGAGGTTTTACAGAGTTAAACACTGGTCTTTTAATGAAATATTTCGTTCAAAACCCTTCCCAGGTGTTTTTTCTGCAATCTCTGGCTCGGAATAAGCTTTCTCTGCGCTCTGTGTCACTATGACAGTGACTGTGAGCAATAACAGTTTTCACCGTCTGTAACACTACAAAACATAAAAACATGTTAAGAAAAATCCATGGGAGTGGAGGTGGATGCTGTGGAGGCTTGCGGAAGATGGAGGCGCAGCAATGGAAGCAGTGGCCATAGTGGAGAAACGGTAGAAATCATGAAGAATGGTGAAAAACTGCTCTGACGGTGGTCTGGTGAAGAAATGGTTCTGGACTGTCCGATTAGTTCAGATGGAGGTGATCGACGGTGGAGATTTGCTGGTGGAGATGCTTTAGAGGATTAGGCGGAATAAATTACCTTTAGTGTAAAACACTAAAGTTTATCCTTTGGGCGAAATACACAGGAAAACAATGAAAATCAAATGAAATGGGGCTTTGAATGGTGGGACCGGAAGGGCGGAGGGCGATTTGAACATGGACCATTGGATCTCAGGAGGAGATCAACGATTGAGATGCCACGATGAAGTCCTTTGGAGGTCCGATGAAAATAATATGAACAAAACGCGATGGAATACGAGTTGTAGATCTATACAGATCAACGGTTGGGATCTTCAGATGGGCTTTCGGAGGCAGAAAAGGGGGAAGTGGTTTTTCGGAGAAAACAACTGTTTTCGCGCTACTTGGGAGTGGTTTTGAAAATCTCCCAAAAAAAAGCGATATGCTCTGCCGCTCGACACGTGGCAAAACAAAACCGCCCATATTGCGTGATTTCAAAATGTTAAATTTCGGACACCAAAGTTATGCGATATGGTTCTCGGCTGTTGGATTTCGAGCGGGAAGATCTGACGGTGGAGGAGCGAGCGTGATGAGTGCAAGATGCGTGGGCAGAAGTTGGGGGGCAAGTCAAAAGCTGTTTGAATATGGGTCGTTAGATCCAATAATGGACGGCCAGGATTTGAAGAGAAAGCGGAGGCAAAAGGGTCAAATTAAATGGGCGGGAAAAAGGGGAGTCGTTGGATCAGAGGGAACAAACAACGGAGATTAAATCGCAATCGGAGAAGGCAGGGGCTAAAACTCCAATGGTTTTGAACTTGCGATTACATGTGGACCATTGGATCGGCAGAAGATCAACGGTGGAGATTTTTCAGAGGGGGAACTGATGGAGGGCACAGGGGCGGTGTGTGATCGAATCCTGGCCGTTGGTTCTTGTGGATTCAACGGCCAGGGTTGAATCAGAGATTGGAAAATCGAGGAAAAAGAAAGGTGGATTCATTGGATCGGTTGATGTGATTTTGCGCTAGCCGTTGGATCTGAAGAGGAGATCAATGGTCAATGTTCAATCAGGGGGGGGGGGGCAATGGAAGATGTTATGGGCGCGGTGTGAGATTAGCGCGGACCGTTAGATCTTTAAAAATCGACAGTGGATATTACATCCGCGGCCAATAGAACAAAAGTCAATTGCATCGGAGATTTACATTTAATAAAGGAAAAGCGTTCACCACCAACTCTTGATTGTGATTAGCGCTATGTGGCTTAGCGCTTGGTCTTGGTGCCCGATTATATGCGGAGAAGGGGTTAGGGGCTTAGCCGGAAGGGGCTTAGGCCTGATATATGGTAAAAATGGGTTTTTTAGGCCAAAATGACGTTTTTTAAGGCTAAACAGTGGTTCCGGTAGGGGAATAAAGGGATTTTTTTTTCACCAAATGAAGGGATTCGCATGGTTTAAAAAGGGGAATTTGATGGTTTAGAAGACTTAGGAAGAGATTTTGGGGGTTTTTAGGGGAATTTTGAGAAGGGAAAAAAGGGTTAAAATGGGGAATTTGCAGGGATACAAGGGATAAAATGGAGGCTTGTTCTGAGCGAATTTATTTTTCAAACAGTGAGGCTTTTTTATGGAAACAATGATGCAGACCTTTTCAAAGGAACCATAACACATAGAGGCTTCAAGAGTGATATGTTTTTAGAGGAAATGTATCTCTTGAAGACTCATAAACATATTTAGCCACCTGTTTGCTATGTCAAAACTTTATAGGTGGCTAACAATGGGTCCACATGGGAATGGCATCTTCTTGAAGGTGTCAAGAATCTCATAAAATAATCTTTGGAAGTAGGCCAGATGCTTGATTCTTTAACCATCTTTTTCTTCTTTAATCAGCTGCCACAACTCATGAAAACATCATATCAGCAGTAATATTCTCCCAAACAATCTACCTACCCATCCTACAGTCTTAACATTTTTTCTTCAAGGTGCATTTAAATTTGCAGACCTTCTTCATCATTTTTTATTGAAAGCATAAAACAAACTAATCTAATTCTACCCTTATTCCTCCATGAGACCAGATTAAACTATTGGCCTCATAGTTTCTCTACCTACACTAATATCTGCTAGGATTAAACTGTCTAGCAGATTTCATTCTCTACATTCTACAACATAAATTTAAAAACAATCAAACCAGGATTAGACTGTCTGGTTTGCTGTGGATCCATGGCATAAAGACATCTGCACATGAACTGAACTTTGCAGGAACTTGAAAACAAAAGTTTGAAGGCTTGAAATTGTGAAACTTTAGAGCATCCTTCTTTTTCTTTATGACTCAAGTTTTGAGCTTGTTAGAGTCACTTTCTTCTTCACTTCAACTCTAGTTTTGGGCTTTGTTAGAGCTGATTCTTTTTTCTTTCTTTGCTGGTTCAGATTTTGGGCATATTAGAACCATCCCTTTCCTTTCTTTGGCTCAGGTTTTAAGCTTGTTTGACCCATTATTTTTGGAACTTCAGAGGTTCATGTTTTGAGCATGTCTGAACCTCTCTTTCTCTCTTTTTTGAAACATTTTTCTCTTTTTCTTTGAAAACAAAACACAAAAATGGTATTTACAATGGGAATGAAAAATTTTAACTAGAAATCAACAGTAGTAATGCCTGAGCATTCTGCGATTGACACGACCCCCAAATAGATCTGTTCCATCTAACTCTTGCAGAAAAAAGGCATTTGGACCAATGGTGGATTGGATGATGTAAGGACCTTGCCACAAACTGTCAAATTTTCCATGCTTTCCTTTGTCTTCTCTCCTAGAGTCCCACTTAAGTACCCTATCTCCAATTTTGAAGTCACAAGATTTTTTTCTTTTATCAAACAACCTCTTTATGTTTTCTTGCACTTTCAGAGCTCTATTGTAGACTTATTCTCTTTTCTACTGGAGATGTATAGTTTGATTTATCCTCCTTACCATGTTGTCCTCTTCTGTCTATATTTCTTGTACCAATTTAATCACTGGTACTCCTAGGCTGGTAGGAAACACGGCCTCTGTTCCATAAACAAGCTGATATGGAGACATCCCAATGGATTTCTTTGTTGTTAACCTGTCAGCCCACAAAGCGTGCACTAGCTTGTTATGCCATGATTTATTATTCTCTTCATGCAGCTTTTTGATGATGGTCACCAACATTTTATTTGATGATTCTGCTAGCCCATTACCCTGTGGGTAATAAGCAGTAGAATGACCAAGTGATATCTAATACCTGTGACAAAAATCAATCATCTTCTTGGAACCAAAAGCAGCAGCATTATCAATGACTATCTTCCTAGGGCAGCCAAATCTAGAGAGGATGTGGTCTTCAAGGAATTTAATGATAACAGAATCTGTGGCATTCCTAGAAGGGATGGCATCTATCCATTTTGTGAAATAGTCTGTGGTTGTGAGAATCCATTTGTGTTGGGCTGATGAACCAGGATGGATCACCCCTATGAAATCTAGGCCCCACTGTTGAAAGGGAACTTCAACAGTTATAGGTTGTAATGGTAAAGGGAGGAGTTTTCTTTTGCCCTCAAAGATCTGGCACTTATGGCAGGTAACTATCATTTTGTGGATGTCATTGAAAAGTGTAGGCTAGTAATAGCCAGCTATGAGTATTTTGTTAGCAGTGGCTTTCCAGTTTAAATGGCCTCCACACTCTCCTGCATGGAACTCATGTTTAATCCTCTATGCTTCAATTTCAGGCAAACATTTAAGCAGCAAACCATTTTCATTTTTCCAGTATAAACATTCATTTAAAATGCAATAGTTTCTGGCTTTTAACTTTAGAAACCTGGCCTTAGTATTTGATAAATCAGGAGGAGCATTAATATTTGTAAGCACGTACAGGATGTCAGAATACCAAGGAGAGTTTTGAAATTGTTCTTCAACAGTAGGATCAGGAAATACTTCGTGTTCATCCAGGGCATCTACCATGTTCATGTCAAGGGCTTGCAAGTTAGATTCAGCCATTAGTTGAGCTAAGCCCTGACCTTTGATCAGTTTTGTGGGTTTGATCTCCAGATCATACTCTAGTATTACAGCAATCCATTTGCCCCTCTTTCCATCTGGATCTTGGGACAAAATGTATTTTACTACTATGTTCGGCACGTAGGAAATGATGTGAGAATGCAGAATATACACCCTGAAGTATTTTAAGGCCTTTACCAATGTGTAGGCCTGTTTTTCCATTATGTTATATTTCAAGGGTGCATCCCTCGGTGCCTTGCTGAAGAAAGCAATAGGATGTTCCTATCCCTCTGGGTTTTTCTGCAGTAGGACTGTCGCCACTTTATGCTCGGAGGAAAAGGAGAAGATAAGGAAGTCTTTTGAAAAATCAGGGCTGATTAGGACCGGTGCCCGAGTAAGTGCGAGTTTAACTAATTCAAAAGATTTCTTGGCATCTATAGTCCACTTGACTCCCACTCCTTTTTTCAGCATGTTCATCAATACTCTGAGGAGCTTTGCTAAGTTGGGAATAAACCTCCTTAAGAAGTTAATTTTCCTACTAAAGGACTGCAGTTCTTTTATTTTCCTTGGGTGGGTAATCTGTAGTATTCCCTCAACTCTTTTCGGGTCTATTTCAATCCCCTTCTCGGATATAATATGGCCAAGAAGCTTACCTTCTTGAAGGCCAAACACAGTCTTCTTGGGATTTAAAGACAGACCAAACCTTCTACATCTCTCAAATACTCTTCTCAGATGTTTAAGGTGCTCTTCATCAGTCTTGGAATAGACTGTTATGTCATCCAGATAGATGACAATGAAGTGACCTATTTCCTTTGAAAAGGCTATGTCCATAGCTCTTTGTAAGGTTGCACCTGTGTTCATTAGTCCAAAAGGAATTTTTACGTACATAAAAGTGCCCCATGGAGTGGTGAAAGCTGTCTTAAGTTGGTCTTCTGGGAGTACTAAAAATTGGTTATAGCTTGAAAAGCCATCTAACAGGGAGATCCTTTTTGAGCCAACTACCCTCTGTAGGATGTGTTCCATCTTGGGTAAGGGGTAATTTTCCTTAAGTGAAGCTCTGTTAAGGTTTCTAAAATCGATGCATAGTTTGATCTCACCTGTATTTTTCCTCACAGCTACAAGGTTGGAAACCCAATCGAAAAACCTCACAGGCACTATGATTCCTGCCTCATACATTTTCTTGATTTCCTTTTCAACTAGAGGCAGTTGTACTGGGTTAATTCTACGCAGTTTCCGTCTGAAGGGTTTTTGGTTTTCTTTCAGTGGGATCTTGTGCTGGATGATTTCTTTATCGTAAGCTTTTAAGTCCTCATAGCTCTAGGCAAGAACATCGATGAACTCTTTAAATAAGTCAATGTATTTCCTTTTCATGTCTGCTAGCAAGGACTTAGCTAGTTTAATCATCTTAGGCTTATCTTCGGTGCCTATGTTGCATTCCTCGACATCAGACTCTGTGTGTTCTATAGTGGGTTTCTTCGCTACATCGTTAAAATAAAAAAGGACCTCTAAAGGTGCTAGTCCTCTAGGTATGTTCTTATCTTTTGACTGTAACACCTCTATTTCTTCTTTTTCTGTGTTCTTGTATTCTTCAGTTCGAGTTCCAAGTTCTTTAGTTAAAATGTTTATTTCTACGTTATGTGGTGATTTTTCTTCATCGGGGGGCCCTTCACTCAGGCAGCTTTCATCGGATTTAGAGTCTAAATCAGAGAATTCAAGCTCATTCCTGTCGATCAGGAAATCCTCTATCTGCTTGTCGCCCTCAAAGACCTGCCAATATTTCTTGTTATATGGCACTGCAGGCCTATATTTTGTCTGAATGGTGATTTGTTTGCCACTAGGCGATTTCTGATATGAACTAGCAACGTAGGCTAATCCATTTGCAATAATGTTATGACTCCTAGGAACAAACACAAGTTCATATTCTACAAAGGTTTTCAGCAAATCCATGGCATCATTCCTGTATGCCCTCAATCTAGGATGCTTTGCAGTGTACTCTCCATTCACTTGTTTGATGACTAACTCAGAGTCTCCATGGACAACTATCCTTTGGGCTCCTATTTTTTTCAATAGGTTCAGTCCTAGGATGAGAGCCTCATACTCTGCAATATTGTTAGTGCACTTAAAATCCAGTTTGAAAGCATGACTCTCAGCATAGTTACTTTCAGTATTGTGTAGTCACACTCTAGCCCCTGCATTATTCCTAGTGCAAGACCCATCAAAGTTCATTCTCCACAAGGGATTGTTTACAAATTGGCTATCGGTTTCATCCCTAATGATGTGTTCACCATTATGTTGTATTATGGGGTCTGCACCAGGGTGTGCAATGTTTTGTTCTTTAGTTTCTTCATGGAGTTCAGAGTGATGAGTAATCTGCAGTTTTTAGTCTTGGTTTTGTTCACTCTGAGTTTCTGATTCAGTGCACTGTTCAAAGGTTTCTCTCTCATTTTCCTCTATATATAGAGTGACCATTATGTTAAGATCTGTGGGCCCTACTCTATCGTTTGAATCTCTGTCTTCTAGTTATGGCTCATCTATGGATTCATTATTGAAAAGGATAAAAGAGTCCAGATCTGTGTGGATAGAGTATAGAGGTGAATTTTCAGGTTTTTCAGGGCTGCTAACCATAAAATTCATTTGTGCCTCTTTATACAATCTCCTAAGCTGGCTAAAGACAGGGATCGTGGCATATGACCCATCCATCTGCATTGTACCTTGCAGCTTGGCACCCCATGACCTTGACAACAACATGCCATACTTAGGTGGCACATCTACCACTAAAACATCCATAACCATGCACTTGGCTGGGATTTGGGTCAAGTTCACACAGAGATATTTGATTAGGCCAAGGCACTTCACTCTGCTAGAGTCAAATGAATATAAGTCCTTATAAGGTCTGATTATTTCTAGGCCTAACTTCTCCATAATTACCTTAGGCATAAGGTTGTGTGAAGCCCCAGATTCATGCACTGCGTTGTGAAGGATCTTGTCATGGATATTGAGGCTGATATAAAAAAGGAGGTACTACCCCTTCTTGAAACTTCCCTTCTATCTTTGGGCCAAACAGAAGGGTTGGTTGATCACCACTTAGATTGACAGTGTCACTGTTTTCTCCTAGATTTAAAGCTTTCAAAATTTGACCTTTGTATGCATCTTGGTTGGCCAACTCAGTAAGAGGCACTAAAATTTTGATCTTGGATATCTCACTTTCCAGATTGAAAGGAGATGGACTCTTTGAAAAGCTCAATTATGTTTTATTGGCAACCATTTTATTGACGGAATCAGATTGTTGATTCTCACTATGTACAATGTTTGAAGTTGTTTTATCAGGAGCATTAGCCGCAGTGCTAATGCTGCTAGTTTCTTGACTTTTTTTATCATTATTTTGGTTGTACTTCTCTTTGCTCTTCCCAGAACTCTCAGTTGTCGATTTTTTACTTTCAGCAGTCACTTTAGGAGTTCTCTTAGATCTCTTCTTAATGGTAATCTCAGAGGCTTTTGGTTTGGAATTTTCTAAGCTCTTCTTGCTTCTAAGTTCATAATGTTCTCTGACTTGCATGATGGCGTTTTCAAATCCTAACCTATAATCCTCAGATTCTGACCTTTCCTCATCCCAATTTGAGTATGAGGTCTGATTATATTTTGTGGAATAGGTGTGGATCGATTTGTCTACTTCCACCATGTTAATTGTGGCTCCCTCAGACTCTTCTATTATCCCCTCATCCTCATCAAGGAAATTCTCTTGAAATGGGGATATGACTTGTTGATCAAAGTCTCTCTGTCTGTTAGGGGGATTGTTTCTCCTAAAGTTCTAGTTCTGGTTTTGATTTTGGTTTCTGTTCTGATTACTGACTGTGACAACCATTTTCTCCACCATTTTCTCTATCCTTTCCACGTTTTTGGCTAGACTGTCAATTTTGGGATCAGATGTAGACGCTGATGTGTCATCCCTATAGGTTACCTTCTTCTCAACCCTCATTCTAGCTCTTTTTTCAATCAGGTTTGCTTCTACACTCACTACTCCTTTTTTCATGTCTTCCAATGTGTTATAATCTCTCTCCCTAAGCTGATAGGCCATGTCAGCATCAAATCCCTCAGGGTACTGTACTAAGGCCATTCGTTGGGGAGGTTTCATATGTGGTGGAAGAGCGTTGTAGACACTGTTAAACCTAGTAGAATAGTCATGGACACTCTCTCCCTTATTTCTTTTAAGGTTCTTATATTCAGCTAATATTTGGAGAGGGTTGCTTTTGACTTCCCATTTGTTTATTGAGGTTTGATGTAAAGAGGGAAGATCATGGATACTATTAGGAGGTAGGCCTTTAAACCACTTCTTCACTTCTCCTCCTAGGCTCTAAGCAAAGATCCTCATCTTAATGGTTTCATCTTCGATTTCCATATAGTCAAAGGCATATTCCATCCTATCTACATGATGTGAGCTGTGGTAGACTCTTTGGCAGTGAAATGAGGGATTTTTAATTGATAATCGTTGGATAGTGGAGCCAAAGGCTATGGTAACACTGGAGGTGCATACCAGGCTGCCATGATGGTGTTTTGTGGAGGTAAAGTTTGGGCTTGAGCAGCAGGTATATGAAAGGTAGAAATGCTAGGACCAACAACAAACTGTTGAGCGGATCTAGGGTGAGAGAGGCCCGAGTTATGAATGAAATGAATATCAGGATGTGTTGATGGAGGAGTCTCTATGTCCCTAATATGTTGACCATTGTGAGATGGTGAGCTTGGAGGCTTGAGGTCTGTCTGATCTAAAGCACTGAATGACTTATTTCTGGGTAAATCAATTTTTGAGTCTAAGTCAAAATGAGTGTCTGATAGAGATGTAAATTTTTCTGGTGCAGAGTTAGCTCTATGGATGGGTCTGATAATAGTTGGATTTCTATGGGTGGGAGATTTCCTAAGAATATTCTCTAGATTGTCAACTATTTCAGGTGGGTTTGGGTTAGGATAAATTCTTGTATAGACTGTTCTTGAATCCAGTATGTCTGTCTCTTAACAAAGAAGCTTTACCCTATGTGTTTCTTCTAATATGGCTGATGTTGTAATGAAGTCTGGTCTCCCAATGGAGTCTTGTGAAAACACAAATAATCAGTAGGCCTACTGATCATCAGTGAAGTCTTATGGTCATTTAGGAGCTGTGGAGTCACCAGGTGGAAGGTTTAGAATGTCTTAAGAAATTTTACTGTCCACCCCAGTGATTTACTACCAAACCAAGGCTACTATGGTCTTCTTTGAGTTCTAAGAGATGTTTCAAGGAGTGTTTTTACTCAAAGATCCCCATCGGAGTCGCCATTATTTTGGGGTTCCTATGTTTTGGCAGATTTGGAAATACCAAAAGATAAGACAACATAAAAACCACTTTGGGACCTCAGGATCTAGCCCTCCTGGGTCCAGAGAGGGGTCTCTCTATAAAGGCAAAGAAATATATGTCTTTGAAGTTCAAATTTAAGGTATTAGGCTAGTTATATGGCACAAGGGTTGTTGTTTTGTTTGTTTGTTTGGTTTTTGGGAAACATGAAAGAAGGGTTCAATACAAGACAAAGGGGTGAGCAAAGAGGATTTTGGCAATGGGCAGATAATTCAAAGAAAACTCAAGTCCATTAGGCAATGGAGTCATAAAAGGGTTTACTTGCAATTCAATATCCAAGGCTTTCAAATGGGCTAGTCATTTAAAACACAGGATCTTTAAAGATGATAGTATGGGATGAAATGATTGGGAATGAAGGTGAATGACAAGGAAACCTCCAAGGTGACCACTTAGGAGTAAATCTAGGGATAGGGAATTCCTCAAACGCCTATGATTAAACTCCTAAAGAGGCAAACTCTTTAGACAATAGAAAACATTAAATATTTAACGCAAAGGTGAAGTCTGAGATCAGAGAAAGACTTTGAACTTTAAATGCTTTTACATTCAACTTAAGGGATCTTAGAAAAGCTTAACTATTAGAAAAGGACCCTAGTGAGATAGAATTAGTTCTAAATCTCCCAATATCCCAATTCTTTCAATTAAAACCAGACAATAACATCTAAGAACGGATTCTAAATTCATGCATCAGTAAGTAGGGAAAACCAACTACTATATTGGCTAAATTATCTTGAATTTGTTCTCAGATAGCACAATTAGTAGAAAACATCAAGGATAAGAAGAGCAAGAAGCGTTAGGGTACCATGCAAGGGTATATCCTAAGCCAGATTATTGATTTCTTATTAGAGAAACGAAATATGATGAATTACAGAAGGAAAATAGAGACAAAGATAGAACACAACACTGCTGCTTTAAATCAGGATCCAATGAAACATGCTTGTCATATTAAAGAGCAACACCAGTCATATACAACATTGTCCAATAGCTTGATATTTAGTCTGAAATCATCTCCTCAGCCTATTTTACAACTAATACACAGAACTCTATCTCAAGAGAACAACTTACAATCGACAGTTATCCGATCAACAACCTTTACAATGTATTTTTCTTGAGGCCTTATAGCTGAATAAGAGGCAGAGGAGGTAGATAGAGTTTTAAATGAAACATTAAAATAGAGGAAGAAGAGTGCTTGAGGCCCATTCTATTTTAATATCATTGCATTGACTTTCGGTACTCTTTGGATGAAAGAGTGGTCTTCGACAAGATGATCATAACTTCATGGGTATGTTCTTTGATGTACTTTTAGGTTGTATGTACTCTGTAGTACTTTGGGACAAGAAAAGGCAGATAGATGACTTCAGGTCTGCCATACTGTATAACAAATTCTCTGGGTATCTTATGACTTTCTGTCAGGGTGGAGATCTTCTCGGGAACGTTGATGGAGAATAAAATATTATGGGAACTCATCCTTTCTTGGGAAAGAACCCTCTGCTGATGTGAAAAACTAACAAGGATTGTTTCTGTGCTTTAGGCCTCATTTATGCCTTCTGTGGCATTCGTAAGGTCTTCAATCTAGTACATTCGCCCTTTAATCACTAAATTAAAGCTTAAAATCTTCAATAATAGGATTTAAATCTCTTTAATCCTTCACTGATACTCTTTGCCGCTTCTCTGACTATCTTTGTCTGTGGAAATTCAGTTTTAATGGCGCTGGAGGTTTTATAGAGTTAAACATTGGTCTTTTAATGAAATATTTCGTTCAAAACCCTTCCCAGGTGTTTTTTCTGCAATCTCTGGTTCCGAATAAGCTTTCTCTGCGCTCTGTGTCACTATGACAGTGACTATGAGCAATAACAGTTTTCACCGTCTGTAACCCTACAAAACACAAAAAAATGTTAAGAAAAATCCATGGGAGTGGAGGTGGATGCTGTGGAGGCTCGCGGAAGATGGAGGCGTAGCAGTGGAAGCAGTGGCCGTAGTGGAGAAATTCTAGAAATCGTGAAGAATGGCGAAAAACTGCTCTCGACGGTGGTCTGGTGAAGAAATGGTTCTGGACTGTTCGATTAGATCAGATGGAGGTGATCGATAGCGAAGATTTGCTGGTGGAGATGCTTTAGAGGATTAGGCGGAATAAATTACCTTTAGTGTAAAACACTAAAGTTTATCCTTTGGGCGAAATACATAGGAAAATAATGAAAATCAAATGAAATGGGGCTTTTAATGGTGGGATCGGAAGGGCGGAGGGCGATTTGAACGTGGATCGTTGGATCTCAGGAGGAGATCAACGGTTGAGATGCCACGATGAAGTCCTTTGGAGGTTTGATGAAAATAATATGAACAAAACGCAATGGAATGGGGGCCATAGATCTATACAGATCAATGGTCGGGATCTTCAGATGGGCTTTCGGAGGCAGAAAAGGGGGAAGTTGTTTTTCGGAGAAAACAACTGTTTTTGGGCTGCTTGGGAGTGGTTTTGAAAATCTCCCAAAAAAATTGATATGCTCTGCCGCCTGACACGTGGCAAAACAAAACCGCCCATATTGTGCGATTTCAAAATGTTAAAGTTCGAACACCAAAGCTACGCGATATGGTTCTTGGCCGTTGGATTGTGGGTGGGAAGATCTGATGGTGGAGGAGCAAGTGCGATGAGTGCAAGATACACGGGCGGAAGTGGGGGGCCAAGTCAAAGGAGGTTTGAATATGGGCCGTCAGATCTGATAATGGATGGTCAGGATTTAAAGAGAAAGCGGAGGCAAAAGGGTCAAATGAAATGGGCGGAAGAAAGGGGATTCGTTGGATCAGAGGGAACGAACAGTGGAGATTAAATCGCAATCGAAGAAGGTAGGGGCCAAAACTCCAATGGTTTTTAACTTGTGATTACATGTGGACCGTTGGATCAGCAGAAGATCAATGGTGGAGATTGTTCAGAGGGGGAAGTGATGGAGGGCACAGGGGCTGTGTGTGATCGAATCCTGGCCGTTGGTTCTTGTGGATTCAACGACCATGATTGAATCGGAGATTGGCCAATTGGGGAAAAAGAAAGGTGGATTTATTGGATCGGCGCGATGCGATTTTGTGCCAGCCATTAGATCTGAGGAGGAGATCAACAGTCAATGTTCAATCAGCGAGGGTAGTGGAAGATGTTATGGGTGCGGCGTGAGATTAGCACGGACCGTTAGATCTTTACAGATCGATGGTGGATATTACATCTGCAGCCAATAGAACAAAAGGAAATCGCATTGGAGATTTACATTTAACAAAGGAAAAGCGTTCACCACCAACTCCCGATTGCGATTAGTGCTATGTGGCTTAGCGCTTGGTCTTGGCGCCCGATTATATGCGAAGAAGGGGTTAGGGGCTTGTTAGCCCCCCATAAATTCCTTGACAAGCAAGCAAGGGGCTAGTTTGTTTTCTGAGCCTTCAAGGAATGCATTTCCCTTGAAAACACATCATCCTTGAAGCCTTTTCATGTTCCCTGCCCTTTGACTATTCCCCTCTGCTGTTCTTGAGTAAATAAGCCTCACTAATGATAAAACATTGTGCTCCAAAAGGCCTTTATTTTCCCCTTTCCATCCCAAAATTTCTCCCTTAGTCCTCCTAAATCTCCCCAAAATCCCCTTTGAATTCTTCCCTTACCCTTTGTTTGGCCAATTTCCCCTTTTTTCCCTTTATCGTTCCCCTTCCTAACCCCAAATATTGCATTAAAAAGGGTAAAAGCCCACTTTTTAACTTTATAATAGGGCCTAGCCCCTTTTTCACCAGTCCCTAACCACTTCCCCACATGACCCGCACCCAGGACCAAGTGTTTAAGTCCCAGGTGCTCATCACAATCGGAGCAGTCGAGCGGGTGTTTTCCTTTGTAACATCGAAAAATTCCGATGCGATTGGGTTTTGTTATCAAAGACCCGCGATATATTATATGTCGTCGATCCGCTATCCCAACCTGATGGTTGAGCACCAATCGCAATCCCCGCCCCGATCGCAATCGCAAGTCTCGCCGTGCCACCCCTCTAGTCTTTGCGATTGCGATCTCCCGACCAAATCACAGCCGTCCATCTCCTCCCGTCGATCCAACGGCCCGGCGCCAATCGCTCCGTCGCAATCACAATGCCCGGTCGCTCCCACTCTCTGCCCTATGCGATCGCGATCTTCCCATCCCATCCTAGCTGTTGATTCTCCCCGTTGATCCAAAGGCCATCGCTCTCCCTTTCCAATCGCAATTGCAAATTCCAATCGCTACCACCTTCCGCCCTTTGCGATTGCAATTTTCCCGATCAAATCACTGCCGTCCATCCGTCCCAAGATCCAATGGCCTTGAATCAATCGCACCAGTGCTCAATTGTGTCCCCACTCCCAATCACAATCGGAACTTTTGTAATATGTCACCCCTGCCCCCCCGATTGCGATCCTCCGACTTCATCTCGACCGTCTGTTGGATCTAAGATCGACGGTCCAAAACTAATCACCCTCCGCCCATGCCGGGTCCCACCACACACGCATTTCATTGAATTTTCGTCCTTTTCTATGCATTCCACCCATTTTCATAAGCCATTCTGTGGATTAATCTCCGTCTTCGATCCCACCACTAGATCATGATCGAACGACCCACAAGCATTTCTCCACCAAAGCCCTATTTGTTGCTGTTTACACCATATCACTGCATTATTCACCATTGTTTTGTCTAAAAACATTGTTTATCACCGCCGCGTTATTATTCTCCCGTCCTCCATAGCCACCTACCCCTATGCGTGTGTTTCATAACATAGTTGCGTGTTTTTTGTAGGGTACAAGCGGTGGAAACCGCCATGATCTATAGCCTCTGTTACAGTTACAGAGAGCACAATAAAGGGCCATTTTCAGAAGTGAGATCATGGAAAAAGGCCCAGAAAGGTATGCCGACAAGACTTTCATTAAAGGAACAGAGTTTAAACTCTATAAAATCTTCTCCAAAGCCATTAAAATCTCATATTTCGTAGTAAGAGGCAAAGCATGGAAGCGGCAAAGAGTATCAGCGGAGCAGCAGAGAGTTCAAGGCACATAATAAATATTTTGAGCCTTTTTTTGGGATTTAGAGGCAAGGTACTATACCAAAGACATCATGGATCACACGGAAGGTCCAGCGCACAGAAATCAAAACTATCAGGGTTTCACATCAGCAGATTGTTCTAAAGGACAAAGCGCCCATATTGTTTCTTTAATTTACCGTGTCCCTGAAGAACATTCAGCCTTGACTGCAGTCCTAAGCTATCAGAGCATTTTCTATGCAGCATGGCGCCCTTCACAGTCATTTATTTTCCTTTTTGTTTATTCACCAAAGTACTACAGAGTACTGCAGCCAGAGTACATTAGGGGCATACCCAGAGTAAATGGAAACATGAAGAAGATCATGCTTTCGTCCAAGGCATGCCAGAGATAAATGCACAGAGTTTAAAACTGAATGGGCTTTGGCCTTCTTTCTGTTCTGAGTTTAATGCTGCATATAGTTTCCACCTACCTCCTCTGCTCATCTTTCTGCTATAAAACTCATGAGAAAATTATTGTAAGGTTGTTGATCAGTTATCAGAGAATTGCAAGCAGTTTCTTTTGAGACATAGTCTCTATGTAAAGTTGTAAGATAGGCTAAGGAAGATGTTTTCAGACTGAATACTAAGCCATTGGTAATGTTGTACCTGACTGGTGTTGTTTTTTAATATGACAAGCACATTTATTTGGATCCTGATTTAAAGCAACTGGTGATGTTTTTCTATCTCTGTGTTTATTTCATTTCATTACATTTCTACTGGCTTGAATCAGAAACTTGGCATAGGATTTACCCTTGTTAGGTACCCTATGTTTCTGCTCTTCTTTCCTTTAATGTTTTCTACTATATGTGTATCTGAAGTTTGATTTCAATTGATTTAACTAGTTTAGTGGTTCCATATGCTGCTAGCTGATGTATGAATTAATGAAATCTAATTTTAGATGTTCTTGTTAGGATTTAATTGAATGAATTGGGAACACTTGGAGGTCTAGAACTTGTCTCTATCTCACTAGGATCCTTTTCAGTTAATTAAGCCTATCTAATTTCCCTCAAGCTGGAGGCCGAAGCATTGAGAGTTCAAAGTCTCTCTCTGATCTCAGGTTTTCAACTTTGTGCTCTAAAATCTTTAATGTTTCCTTTCTCTCACCTTCCCCCTTGCCTATCCTACCACATAATCATCTTTAAGATCCAATGCTTTAGATGACTAGCCCAACTGAAAGCCTGCATATCGAATAGCAAGTAAACCCTTTCCTAACTCCATTGACCAATGGTCTCGAATGTTCCCTGAATTATCTCTCCTTTTTCCTAAATCTTCTTTTCTCAACCTTGTCTCATATTGAACCCTTCCTTCCTGATTCTCAACAACCAAACATACAATTAAACAAACAAAATCCGAGCCTTATAACTAGCCTAAGACCTTAAATTTGAGCTTCAAAGACATACACCTTTGAAAATCATAGAGAGATCCCTCTCTGGACCCAGGAGGGCTAGATCCTAGGGTTTGAAAGTGGTTTGATGTTGTCTCATCTTTTGGTATTGCCAACCTTGCCAAAACATGGGAACCCCAACAGGGCTTATCTGAAAGGGGTTTAGGCCTGATATATGGTAAAAGTGGGTTTTTTAGGCCAAAACAACGTTTTTTAAGGCTAAACAGTGGTTTCGGTAGGGGAATAAAGGGATTTTTTTTTTCACCAAATGAAGGGATTCACATGGTTTAAAAAGGGGAATTTTATGGTCTAGAAGACTTAGGAAGGGATTTTGGGGGTTTTTAGGGGAATTTTGAGAAGGGAAAAAAGGGTTAAAATGGGGAATTTGCAGGGATACAAGGGAGAAAATGGAGGCTTGTTTTGAGCGAATTTATTTTTCAAACAGTGAGGCTTTTTCATGGAAACAACGGTGCAGACCTTTTCAAAGGAACCATAACACATAGAGGCTTCAAGAGTGATATGTTTTTAGAGGAAATGTATCTCTTGAAGACTCATAAACATATTTAGCCAATTATTATGTCAAAATCAGAGGCAGGCTAACAAGTTGCAGGATGCTATTTGTGGATGGTTGGTCAAGTTGGAAAAATAGATGGACCTCTATTTTTAGACATATTGGGCGGAGTCTATTTTTAGACATCCGACTTAAAAAATTAGACATGTTTGAATATTATTAGCTCTTAATAATATTTGGACTCTAAAAATTATCTTATTCTCTTGGAGCACTTCAGTTAAGTGCACAGATGTGGCACAACAACTGACAGAAGGAATTACGCTATTCCTGAGGGTTTAGTGGAGCTAATGCATGAGGACTTCAGTTAGAACTCATGTGACAGAGTTTGGTGGAGTTATAGAAGTAGTTGGTGGAGCTGTATTTAGTTTAACTCAATTAGACTCAGTTGAGCTAGTTGTATCTAGTCTAATTGATTGATACACTAGTGAGAGTGGTGTGAATTAATTAGTTAATTAATTCACTAAATAATAACTCATTAATCAACCGAAGAATACATCAATTAACTACAGTGCATGGTTGTTTCAGTGGAGACCAGTGGAGAGATAGGTGAATGAGCAAGTGTGACTATCAGTTGTGACTATAAGCATGGCACACGTATCCATGCTCAAAGGGGAGATGCCAATGAGGATTGCGTGAGAAAGGCTGGAGAAATTCGAGTTCATTTATAGCCATTCTTCAACATGGATTGCACAGTAGAGGCAGGCTAGCAGGTGGCAAAGATTTGTGCATGGATTTGCAAGATCGGGCTTGATTAGTGTGTAGCGATTGTATTGTACTGAGAGCTTGATATGATCAGCTTTGTATGAGAATTGTTACATGATATCTATGACATATATTATATACATATAGTTGGGGTTTTCAGCTTCAGGCTTTCCCGTTAAAAAACTGTGTTAATGTGTGTGAATTTTTATTGTTTCATGTGTGCATTGCAATCTTGATTTAATTTCCGCAAATGATCAATGGTGGAATAGATTCTGTATTTTGCACGAAGTTAAAATAGTGTGAGATTAGGAGAATATTGGACATACAACACATAAGTTAATAATTTCTACATGGTATTAGAGAAGTATTGATCATAGAAGATTGCAATTATTGAAGTGGTTGAGTTTTGTGCTGGTGGAATTCGAATTTGCTGCAGTGTTTTCTTGGTGTCGAAGTTGAGCATTCATTGAAATGTCTTTCAATGGATTGCGATTGGATTATACCCTTGATGGTAGCTCGAATTACATATCATGGAAGGACAGGATGGAGGTGGTGTTGGATGATAATGGGCTGAAGGAGTTCATCAATAGCAATGTTCCTAAGCTAGGATCTAGCGATGCAGCCGCACTTGACGCATGGCGAAAGAAGGTAGCAAAGTGTCGAAGAATTCTGTTGGAAGGTGTGAAGGACCACATTGTGTCTAGCCTTCATGGTAAAGCCACTCCATTCTTAATGTGGAAGGCTTTGAAATATTTTTTCCAAAGCAGAAGTGACCAGAGGAAGTTGGCGCTTAAAGACAAGCTCAGAAAAATAAAAATGGAGAAAGGCGACATTATTCCAAAATACCTCACGAAGTTTGTCCACCGCAAGGATGAGTTGGGAAGTGTGGGGGTTACTATTGATGAAGAAGACTGCGAGCTGCCTCCTTGACTTTTCGAAGAGTTGGTAGATAGCTAAGGAAGACTCTATCAATGGACGGGAGAAATTGTCAGGATGGGAGCGACTTTGGTCGGATCTTGTGTAGGAGGAGAGAAGGCGAGGTACCAGGGATGCATCTTCATCGAAGAATGAAGATGAAGAAAATTGTGCTTTGGCTGCCAAATCTCAGAAAGGAAAAGGGAATAAATCTTCCAAATCCAAAGCTAAAGGCAAGAAGCAGGATTTGTCCAAGGTGAAGTGTTTTCACTGTCACCAACATGGGCATTTCACCACTAATTGTCCACAGAAGAAGAAGAATAAGCAGGCTACTAGATCTGCAGCTGGAGAGGCCTTAGCCTCATAGTTTGAGCTGGATTTTTCTTTGATCACATGCTTGGTTTCAAGTGTGATGGGATCGGTGTGGTTTCTTGACAGTGGTGCGTCTTTCCATATGACCGGAGACAAATATTTGTTTAGTGATCTGGAGGAAAAAGATCTTGGAGTGCACATCGAGATGGGCGATGATGGTAGATACAATGCAACTGGTATCAGGACCATTTCCTTTGAGAGGGAGTCTGGTAAACCTTTCATCTTGAAGGATTTCATGCATGTTCCAAGATTGAAGAAGAATCTGATCTCCATGGCGATGTTGGAAGACAAGGGTTATGATGTTGTTTTTAGCGAGGGAAAAGCCTTCCTTCGACATAAAACAACTGGTCAAACCAGAATATAGATTCCGAGTTAAGTGAATTTTATCATTGCAAAGCTGGATGGTTGCGCCGCAATGGCGTGCAAAGTGTAGAAGGAGCAGAGCCAGGATAAGGAAAATTGTGGCACAAGAGATTGGGCCATCTTCACCATGGCGCTTTGAAAATTTTGTAGCGTATTGGCGCAAATGTATCAGTTGCAAGGGATGTACTATGGGAAAATTTGTGAAGACCACTTTTCATGAGAAGGATAAGATTTTCACGATCCTTTGAGAGAATTCACACGTACATGTGTGGACAATGGACCTTTTCTTGTTGCTTCAACAACAAAGCACAGGTATTATGTGATATTTGTTGATGAATTTTCTCATAAGTGTTGGATCTTCTTCATGCAGAAGAAGAGCGAGACAAACTCAAACAACTGTGAGTTCAAGGCACTGGCTGAGAAAGAGTTGGGGAAGAAGGTGAAAGCTCTAAGGAGCGATAATGGTGGTGAATACATCTCTGGCGAATTCAAAAGCTTCTGTAGCAAAGAATGAATTCGAAGAGAACTCATAGTGCCTCATAACCCACAGCAGAATGGGGTCACGAAGAGGAAGAACAGAATGATCGTGGATGCTGCATGGGCGATGTTGCATGATCAGGGCCTTCCCATACACTTGTGGGCTGAGGCATGCAACACTGCGGTTTATGTGCAAAACCGTTGTCCTCATAGAGTACTTGGCATGAGTACACCCGAAGAGGCGTTTTCTGGTAAGAAGCTTGATATTTCTCATTTGAAGATTTTTTTCTCACCTGTTTACATTCATGTGACGAAGGATGCCAAGAAGAAGCTGGAGACGACCACAGAGGTTGGGATATTTGTGGGGTACACAGAAACACCCCACAATTATCGTGTGTATTTTCCAGACAGTCGGATGACTGTTGTGCGACGGGATATCAAATTTCATGAGGAGAAAGCCATGAAGTTGTCGCTTGAGAGGGAGCTACACTTGCATGCAGAGGAGGAGCTACTTGTTCCTAAAGATGAGCCTCAAGATGTGGATCAGCCACAAGAGGAGGTTCATGGAGTGGAAGAAACCACTCATGCAACACCAAACATCAGAGGGCGGAAGTGCACTGCGTAAGCCGAGCGACCGAATTCGATGGAGGTAGAATGGTGGGAGTTCACTTCACAAATAAGCAGACAGTAGATAGTCACCTTACCGATTTATCGGATACAATGTGCTATGATGAATAAGTGTATCATGATCTGATCCATCCCCTTTTCGGGGAAGTTGTGGGAGGATCCCCTATGGGTAGATGCCATGGTGGAAGAGTATGATTCGATCGTCGTAAACAAGCATGGGAGATTGTCCCAAGGCCAGAAGGGAAATTAGTGGTAGGTTCGAGATGGATCTACAAAGTGAAGCAAGCTGCTGATGGGAGCGTTGAGAAGGATAAGGCAATATTTGTTGCCTGGGGCTTCTCACAGATCGAGGGGATCGACTATGAAGAAACCTTTGGACTTGTCGCAAGGTATTCTTCCATACGGACCATCCTTGCTCTCTCAAACATAGAGTGGCTGTTACTCATCGATGGATGAAGACCGCATTCCCAATGGAATCATTCAGAGGAGGTGTACATTAAGCACTTAAAGGATTCAAAATCTTCAGCAGCAAGTCGCATGTGTGCAAGCTCAAAAGAGCGTTGTATGGGATGAAACAAGCACCTCGTGCTTGGTACACATGGATAGACAGTTATTTCCCCGGACTTGGTTTCGCCAAGAGTGAGGCGGATCCAAACCTATACCAGATTGTGCTGGAGGGTAAGATTTTGATCATTGTACTTTATGTAGATGATTTAATACTAACAGGTGATGAACTATTGATACACTCATGCAAGGCAGATCTTGCAAAGGAGTTCGAGATGAAGGACTTGGGCCTCCTTCATTGTTATTTCTGGTTTGAAGTTCAGAAAGATGACTGTTTGTGTCACAGAACAGGTATCAGGAGATCTTGAACATTCACATGCAAGGCTGCAAGCCTATCGACACTCCTCTTCCTGGTGGTTGGAGGAAGGAGAATGCTACATCAACAAAGGTAGTCGATGCCTCTGTTTATCGACAGTTGGTTGGTTCACTCATGTATTTAGTCAATACACAACCGGACATATGATATGTTGTGAACCAACTTTCACAAGCAATGTTGAAGCCTACCAAGCTCTTTTGGAAGGCAGGCAAGCATGTCCTGAGGTATCTCAGGGGCACATCTGGATATGGATTGTGGTATAGACAGTCATATGAGGTGAAGTTGCATGGCTTCACGGATGCAGATTGGGCAGGAAGCCCAACGGACAGAAAGAGCACATATGGAGGGATTTTCAGTATCGAATCTACAGTAGTTTCTTGGTACAGTAGGAAACAAAGATCCGTGGCACTCAGTTCAGCAGAGGCCGAGTACATGGCAGCAAGTTTGGTTGCATGTGAGGCTACATGGATGAGGAAGATCCTGGTCAGTTTTTTTGGTTCTCATTTAGATCCCACAATGATATATTGTGATAATCAGAGTTGCATTAAACTCTTGGTTAATCCAATATTTCATGATAGACATAAAAATATTGGCATCCAATGCCATCATATCAGAGATTGTGTGCAGCAGAATATCATGTTGCTTTCTTACATTCCTACGGAGGATTAGGATGCAAATATTCTGACGAAGGTGCTCACTAGGAGAAAATTCGAATACCATAGAGATAAGATCGGGGTGGCAGATAATCCCTATCTTGTTGAGGGGGAGTGTTGAGATTCAACAAGATGATGAGCTTAGTGAAAATAGTCACCTTCACTAAGTGGGCCAGCAGGCTATTTTTGGTGCAAAGTCTATTTTTAGACTATGTCTATTTTTAGACATGTCAATCATATTCTATGAGTTGCAGGATGCTATTTGTGGATGGTTGGTCAAGTTGGAAAAATATATGGACTTCTGTTTTTAGACATATTGAATGAAGTCAATTTTTATTGCTAGTGCAAGGCAAGATATTGAATATTATTAGCTCTTAATAATATTTGGAGCTCAAACATGTGTTATTCTTTGAACACTTTAGTTGGTGCACGAGATGTGTAGCACAACCGGTGTGAGGAAGGAATTACACTATTGAGGGGTTTAAGTGGAACTTTAGTGTATGGACTTAGTTGAACTCATATGAGTTTGGTGGAATTGAAGAAGTAGTTGGTGGAGTTGTATTTAGTTTAACTCAATTAGACTCGGTTGTTGGTCTTATCTAGTCTGCTTGATTGATACACTAGTGATGTGGTGGTCATTAGTTAATTAGATTCAATGTTATCTTGACAATCAGTTGAAACAATATTAGATTAACTCTGGTAACTGAGTTTGATTGGGCTGGTGGAGAGATAGGTGAAAGAGAAAGTGTGACTATCAGTTGTGACTATAGTGATGCATTGATAGCATCCAACACTCAATGGAGATTCCAATGAGGATTGTGTGAGAAAGGCTAGAGCAATTCGAGTTCATTCAGAGCCATTCTTCAGCAGGGATTGCGCAGTAGAGGCAGGCTAGCAGGTGGCAAAGATCGGTGCATGGATTTGCAAGATCGGGCCCGATTAGTATGTAGTGATTGTATTGTACTGAGAGCTTGATATGACCAGCTTTGTATGAGGATTGTTACATGATCTCTATGACATATATTATATACAGATAGTTGGGGTTTTCAGCTTCAGGCTTTCCCGTTAAACAATTGTGTTAATGTGTGTGAATTCTTATTGTTTCATGTGTGCATTGCAATCTTGATTTAATTTCCGCAAATGATCAATGATGGAATAGATTATGTATTTTGCATGAAGTTAAAATAGTGTGAGATCAGGAGAATCTTGGACATATAACACATAAGTCATATAATTTCTACATGATTTACAGTTTTAGAGGTAAGATAAGACCAATGAAGAGCAAGGATAACACTTTGAAACTATTCAGGGTTGCATGAACACTTTATTCAAATGTAAAAAATCATAGCCTGTCATAAGGGGCTCTATGCTAAAACATCCCAGTGATCACAACACCTCTTAAGTTTTTTTTCCCTCTTTTGTATTTGTGTTAATAGTGAGATTGCTTAGTGAAGAGACCTTAGATTAATACCCCAGATAGTAAACATCCTTTAGAATACACTCTTGAATTAAGTTTCTTTATTAGCAACCACAATGGACCAAGTTATAGTAAAGTTAAGGTTTGTGACTTGTGAATGAGATATAAATAACCGAACTTGGGGTCCTCTAACTAAAACTAAATTTATCCTCTAATTTCACAACAAGGAAAATAACATATTTATAACTAAATAATTATTTTGCAATAGCACATAAATAAAATTTGTTTTACAACATGTTAAGCATATTAAACATGTACGAAATTTTATTTATAGAAACTTACATAAATAAAACAACAAACAAAAGAATAACTAATCTGGAAGTTGGGTTAGGGTACTCCTGTTGGAGATGCCCGACTGAATTTTCCACCCCTTCCAACTAGGAATGTCTATCAGACTTACTAGCCAGGGAACCTCCATAGGTTTCCTAGCCCTCTGAGCCCAAGTCCAATCCCAAATATAGTGTGTTCAAGTTAGATCCAAAACTCCCCAATAGATCCAAAACTTAGTTCTCCCACCTCTCTCTTAGTTATCTCCCCTCCCTTTCTCCATATCCCACTCCAAAAATAACCAAAGGACAAAATAAGCCCCTAAAAAGAAAACAAATACAACCCCCCTCTTCCATTCTCCCTTCATCATTTTATGCCTCCCTTCCTCATCCATCCCAACCATCTCTCATGAATACCACCCATCATTTGAGTAAATTCCTTGAATGCCTCACCATTTTTTGACTTCAAGGCCTTTGGCTTTCACCCTTCAACACTTCCTTGACCCACTCCGTACATATCACTCTACCTACCCCTTCTCCCTTAATTAACACTAAGGTGTTTCATTCCCCAACTACCCCTTATTCGTTCAATAAAATAATATTATTCTTGAAATGTTAGTCAAACTCGAAGAATATTACTAATTTAATAATTCAATGAATCTTGTTTAAAATCTAATCATTAATTAGAGATAATGTTTTAAGGTTAATTAATCACTAATCGCGATTAGCCATTAATCAAGATTAACCATTTATTTAATCATTCAACACTTTAAGCTTTAAAATATTAGTGTATTCATACGAGGTGTGGGTATGTAGCTAACATATGGATACCTATTACATATACTAATAATACTTATTGTAACTAAGCACAAAATTCAATCACTCAACAGGTAGGCTTAAGATAATCTAAGATAATAGGTGCACGTAGGGCATTACAATAGTTTATAATTAAAATTGTGGGCTTGATATTCCTTTGCTAATAATCAAATTATGTTATCCTTCTAACTTATAACTAGACTTGCAGATTGATTTTTCAATTGCATTGATGCTCTATTTTGGTTATCATTCATAGTTGATTTACATCTGTAGAGGAAATATAAGACCAATGAAGGGTAAGGATAAAAATTTGCAACTCTTTAGGGTTGAGTGAACACTTTATTCAAGCATTGTGAAAGATCATAGCCTATCACAAGGGGATTTGTGTTAAAACACCCTAGTGGTCACAACACCTCTTAAGTTTTCTTTTCCTCTTTTGTATTTATGTTAATAGTGGGATTTCTTACTGAAGGGACCTTGTATTAATACCCAAAATAGTAGAAATCCATTAAGTTTCACTCTTGAATTCCATTTCTTCGTTAGCAGCCACAATGGACCTAGTTCTACTGAAGATAAGGTTTGAGACTTGTAAATGAGATGGAAATACTATGTCTACAACTAAGTAAAAAAATTGCATCTCGTGCCTTTACAAAACAACCCTTAATCGTATTATCTAGTGAATGAGTTACCTATGTTCTTAAGTGTAATTTTTTAGTTTTCTTACAATATTTCACATTTGCAATAATAGATTAGAAGGCCCATTAACGGTCTGACATCTACACATAAGATGTAGTATCTCTAAGTTTATTCTTATGAATTAATAATTTAATATCTCAAATTTGAGCAATTAAACTCACTGACACCATAATAAATCATAATCAACCCTCACCAACCATTTTCAACCATTGTCAACATGGTTAATAATAGATAACCATAATCCCATAAGTTAACCATAATCAACGTGGTCGACTTTAGGTAGTCATGGATAATAATAGTCAACCATAGCTAACATTATCTTTTCATTGGCAATCATAGTCAATAGTCACCTATAGTTAAACATGGTCATATCTAATTTACATGGTCAAATGTAGCCAACCATATTTTAATATGGTTACCCTTGGTTAGCCAATATCAATCGTGGTCATACATAGCCAACCATGGTCAACCATGTACACCCATGGTTAGCATGGTTTTCCATAGTTGTCCTAGCATGTCCCAATCAACCATACTCAATAATAGTCAACCATGGTCGGCCATAGCTAATATTGGGGAACTATAGTCAATCATGGTCAACAATTGTTAATCATGGTCAACATGGACAACTTACAAGATGGTAACCATTTTCAACCATAGTCAACCATATTTAATCTTAGTTAAACATGGACATGCATAATCTAGATGGTCAAATGTGATTAAGTATGGCTAACCATAGTCAACATGATCAAAAGTGGTCATCATAATCAAACATATTCAAACTTAGTTAACCATAATCAACCATAGTCATCATGGTTAACCATGATCAAATATTATTGAACTATGGTATAACTTAATCAACCATACTCAACCATGGTCAACCATAGGCAACCTTAGGTAAACATAGTCACCCATGGTCCATGACCCTTAGATAAACATCATTAGTAAGTATTGTCAACCACGGTCAACTAAAAGCTTTCATATTGTCTTGCTTATTGCCTCTACAACATTCATTGTCTCACTGCCATAGTGCGTTAATATTCCATAATTGTCATAGTGCGTTAATCTTCCATAGCGCTCCTATCCATCTATTCCATGGATTGAGTTGAATAGAGATTGACTCTCTGCATTAATTAATTCTGGTATGTACATTGTTGCTTTGTTGTAACACTCAGCCTGTTCTACATCTCTACCAGTTACATCTACTATTATCAACACCAAATCTCCCAAAAAATTTTAAAGGATTGAATTGGAGCGCTGCTGGAAAATCACTGTCCGAAGATATCTCGACATTCATGCCACTATGCATTTTTGAAACTGTTTTTCCATTGAAGACCGTGAGTATGGGCATCTCTAATATGTATTTTTTGAAACCGTTTTTGAAATATTTCCATTGAGGATCGTGAGTAGATGTTTTCAAAATTGGATTACAAATACCATTGGCTAGTTAATATCATCTTTATGTGTTGAACATAAAATGTTAAAGTGTTGTTGCATGAGTTTGGAGCTTGTGTTGTTCCAGTGACTGCGTTACATTAGCTTGAAAGTAGTATAATACATGTTTTGAAACCCCTATATATATATATATATATATATATATATATATATATATATATGCCTCCTTTGCATTGTATTTGAAAATCATGAGTCTACATCAGGTCGTGCTTCGGTTTAATAGTGTTGAGTAAAAGGGATTTGTATTGGAAGAACTAGCATCAGCCATTGAGATAGCGAATAAAAAGGCCGAAAAATAAAAAGAAAAATCACGTTGTCATGGTTGTCAGAGCTGAAAAAAATCATGTTAACGGTTCTGATTGGATCCGAATGACCAGAATGTTGTGATTCCCTTACACTTGTAGGGCGACGAGGGTGATGAGCATTCCACAAAATTTCGTGTGGTAAATTCAATTTTTCTCATGAGCCTCTAAACCTACAAGTAGCCTCATCGTAAGCACGAGCAGCCTGCTCTGCGGCATCAAAGGTGTTGAGCTAGAACCAGGAAACCTTGTTTGAGTTGAGATCCCCTTGGCCATTTTTCTATATGATTGTGACTCTTCGAGTTCTGGGAGTCACCACCAATCGACATTGAGAAGTATTAAGGTTATAAAAGAGGGATCTCCATGGTAATCTACCATTAACGCTTTTGCAATAAG